>JAVSBS010005192.1:0-14447 GCA_033124195.1 Coracias cyanogaster | reverse complement strand
TCATAGTGATTCACTGAATAGTGGGGGTTGGAAGGGACCTCTGAGGATCATCTAATTCAGCCAACCTGCTAAAGCCGGTTTGTCTAGATCAGGTTGCACAAAATCATATCCAGATGGGTTTTCAATCTATCCAGAGGAGGAGATTCCACAATCTTTCTGGGCAGCCTGTTCCACTGCTCTGTCACCATCACAGGAGAGGAGTTTTTCCTTATATTTAGGTGGAACTTCCTGTGTTCTAGTTTGTTCCCATTGCCCCTTGTCCTATCACTTGGCCCCGTCCTCTTGATACCCACCCTTTAGATATTGATGAGCATTGAGCATTGATCAGATCTCCTCTGTCTTCTCCAGGCTAAACAGCTTTCAGCCTTTCCTTATCACAGAGATGCTCCAGTGCCCTCAGCAGCTTTGTAGCCTCCAGTGGACTCTCTCCGGTAGTTCCTTGTCTGTCTTGAACTGTGGAGCCCAGAACTGGTCACAGTACTCCAGCTGTGGCCTCACTAGGGCAGAGTAGTTTTTCATGGAAAAAGTTACAGTTTTAGTCACCAAAGCACTGGTGAAATGGCTAACAAACCTCTGATGAAGGGCATAGTCACACCAGTCTGTATAAGCTCAGGGAGCTTATGAAGGGCTGCAGAGAAATTCTTCTCCTCAGAGCTTGGGGCATGCTTGTCTTTTTGCCAGCCCCCACAGCATCGAAGTAGCAGACAGTGAAATAATACAGAAAACTCCAGGTCTGAGCCAGACAAGTACTTAAAAATGTACCTTAACTTGACATAACTGTTTAAATCTTATTAAATCATTTTGGCACAGTTGAACCTTGTAAAATTATGGAGACTCATTCAGTTTTCTAAGTTAGTATCAGTATGACTGTATCTGCTGTGCTCATTTCTGGTTTTTTCTGTCTCCTGAAAATTTTCAAAGTTCTTTAAAGACACGAAGAATGAATAGAATAATTATTTCCTTCAAAAGTGTCTGATAATCAGTGTCTAAACAGAAGTATTTAGTATAGCCTATAAACAAAACTGTAGGCTTTTGAGGTGTTTGAGCGGTGTAGTACTTTCAGCCTTGGGATGTTTCAGATATTTGTCAAGTTTCTAGCAAAAGACCTTTGCACTAAAAAGTCTTGTAAGTTCTGTTAAACTTTGTAATAATAGAAGATTCTAAGTCTGGAAACCATGATGGTGTTGCAAAGTCAAGATTCCAAAATACCTGTCTCATTTTTAGAAAGCTGATGCATTGTCTATAGCTAGTCAATTAATAGCCAAAGTAATTCCTGATCCAGTGGGCCACACTCTGTCCCTGGGATGTATACGCAGATTTTTCACTGAGGTCAGAAATGGCACTGCTGTTTGGTCTCCTTTACCTTTGTATGAATGCATCAGAAAATGGGAGCTGGGTAAGAGTTCCGTGGAAGGTACTGCGATTTGTAACTCTAAAAGCTGTAGCAGACTCAGAAATTACTTGGATGAACTTGTGCTCTCAAGGAGAGTGCACTTTCCGAAATGCTGTTGAACAGAAGTATGTTTCTTCCCTTTAGCGAAGAGTTGAATATAAAAGCTATCCAGACTCATCCCTGCTTTCTACAGTACTTCCCCAGTGCAGCAGAGCTGTCTTCTAAGGTAACTGTTTGCAAGTTATCTGTCACATACATCACTACAAATTAGACTTTTCTTAACATTTTAGGAGTGAAGCTGCATTATTTCACCTTTTTGTTGCTGTTGAGGATGTTCGTGTTTTCAAAGATGCCAACAGTCCCAACCTACTGGAAAGGATTTACTCCGTTTGACTCTGCTTCTGTGCATCTGCATTAATTATGACTTCTGGGAGACTCCTCTCAGGAACGTTTCTAATTATTCTGGCTACTAAGAGAGACAGGGCAGAAAGCAGCTCTGGATATTGGCTGTTTGCAGTACAGAAATACACAACAGCAAGGAAGATGAATGGGGTTATTTGTCAGTCAAATGCAGCACGGTTACTCCTGCTCACATAAAAACTTATTTCTTATGTATGTAATTCAGTTTGTGCTATTTTGTAGCTGTGCCTTCTATAATGTGAACATAAGGGAAAATCAGATCTCTCTTAGGTCCTGAGAAATATAATATAGCATACTGTGTGAACAATGCGAGCACAATATTTCAGTTATTTTCTCTTTCTCTCTCTTTTTTTTTTTTATTTAATGGGAACTTGAACAGATAAATTATGATATGAGTGAAGCAAAAGGCAAACTCTACCTCAGGATGGAAAAAAGGGATTTCAATGTTACAGCTAAGTTAGCTTTCACTGGAACCAGCTACACTGATGCCATTGAAATAACCCAGACAGTGTCCCAGGTTGGTATCAACTCGGATGGCAAAGGGAAGCTGTGGCTGCCCCGTTTCTGGAGCGTGGCATTCAGAGTGCTGGCTGCCAAGCAGTGCAGGTCAAATAGAGCTCCAGCTGCTTTGAGGTGTTTTTCCCTTGATTCCTCCAGTAGCATGAGCAAACACTCAACTGTAGATTTGTTGGGTGTCCAATGGTATGAGTTGCCTTTGGATTTTACATTCGTTGGCACCTGTAGGCTGAGCACATATATAGGATATATAGGAAATAAGAAAAACAATACATTACAAACTGACTAATTGCCAATTGTTATTATGCAGGTAGCACACATACTTCTTTTTCTAAATAAGGAAGAGAAGATGCCAAAAATACACACTATTGTTTGTGCTATCTGCTGGTTTTATTCTGTAATAATGGGGATCTGGATATAAGAATTATTCAGGAAGATAACAGAGAGATAGAAAATCAAAATACATAAATCAGAATATATAACAAGCAAAGACTATTGTAAAGGAGATAGTTGTTTATGTGTGTTCCATTATGTGAGAAGATGACTTACTATAGAAATAAAGTAATGTAAAATTGAACAGCTGCCTATACAAAAGCAGAGGGCTTTAGAGCATCATTCTACTAGACCTTTTATAAACGTTTCTAAAGCTAGCTTCCACAGGTCTTTGCAGTATCAAAATTGCACACCTAGGTTTTTGGCTTTTCAGAGAACTTGGGATTTAATACATTTCCTCTCTTTTATTTTTAGTTAAAATTCCTTCCAAGGCAGCTTGTGTTTATGAGAGCTTACCAAAAAGCCAACAGAACACGTGTGCTGAGGCACGTTGCTCTGTGGGATGGCAAAGAGATAAAGATAACAGGCACTTACACTGGACTCTTCCCAAAGTTGCACGGAGGTCATGACGTTCAGGGTACGTTTCTCAAGTCTTTTGCCAGTGTTGACAGCAGACTGTAAAATAAACTAAACGACAAAAATCTGAGTTCAAAAGGCATATTCAGGTGGTTTCAATCCAGGCCTTCTAAGATCTTATGTGCTTCAAATTCATGGTGAGTCTGGCTGTTAGAAACATCCGCTTCAGAACGCTGTGGATATGGAATGTAAAGCTTCAGTAAACTGTGTTAGTACCAGAGGAAGGTTTGCCCAGAGTGAAAATACCTATTGCTTTTTTCAAAAAATTTCAAAATGTGCTGGACTAAATGAAACATCTGAGTTTATTTTTATATTTGCTTTTGAATATTTTAAATATTTCATGAAAAGCAAAGGAAACCGAGGAGCTAGTTTTGGACTAAATACCATTTGTAAACAGAGACAAGAGTTAAAGTGTTGCAGCTACTTTGATTTTAGGCAAGGCGCTAGATCTAGGAGCTAGGAGATGGTCTGTGAGTAAAGACCATGTTTTCTTTGGTATCCAGCTCTTGCCCTGCTACCTGTGGGGGAATGTGCCCTCTGTCTTTATCAGGAAATGAACAGTCATGATTTGTGGGGGGGAAACTTACTTGTTTTGTTTCCTTGTAGTGGAAGTTTTCCATCCTCTTTCCATCCCTTTCCCATGGCATGCCAGGCTCAACTTACACGTGAAACATTCGGCACGCAGTCACCGAGATGATCTTACTGTCATTTGGAATGAGAAGGAACAGGTTAAATCGAGAAGCTTATGACTGACTTGCAACTAACAATGCTATCTTTATATGTGTGTCTGGAATGCAGCACCTTGGCTGAGTATTATTTTCTAAATAAAGGAAAGAAAAAAGACAATGTAAAATATTTTACCATACAGACACATAAATGTGCCTGCAAAAAGGAATTCGGTTTTCTCAATTGCTTTAAAAAATTCTAAAATTCTAAAGTTTACTTTAGAAGTTGTGTAGAATATATTTTTGTACTAATACTTAAATTACCACAACTATTTAAATGCCATGCCTATTTAAATTGTCACAAAAATTATCTTGCTCCCAGAAACATTACAGAATTTAGTTCCCGATTCTGCAAATGTTTTTTCTTGTGCTTCAACTTTGTAAGCTGTATCTAAACACCCTGGTTGTGGAGCCTACAGTGCCCAAAGATGAGACAAAAATTAAGCCTCATCAAACCTAAGTGTGGTTTATGATTTCAGTAAAATACAGAGAATAGATTTACTTTCAGCTGTGCCATGTAGAAAATTCAAGTTGTAGGAATGTCCTTATTTGAACATTAATTTGCCTCACTGCTTCAGAAAGGAGTTTAGTATACACATAATTTGCCTGAGGAAAAGGTACAGGAAAATCTTAACTGGGTGAACGTTTGAGATCGGTATGTGAGAGGTGTTTTATTTCACAAGTTTCTTGTACATCTGTTGATCTGGATCTCAGGTATCAGTGTCCTCTTCTTTGAAGTTTGGAAGAGACCGTATGAACTACAGAGCCACTGTTGCCCACCCATTTAATTACACTCTGAAGCAACTGGAGGTCCATTCCCTGTCAGAAAGAAGAGGCAGAAAGTACAACCAGCAGGTGAGATCATGAGAAAGTGCTGCAAAATATGAAGCTGTATTTACTATTAGTGTACCTTTCATCTCTGTTGCAGAACCAGATATCGTTCTGAAAAATGTAAAGACCACCAAGTGCTAATTATCTCCTTGTGTCCAAACCACCAGTATTATCTCCTTTTCACAGAATAGAATAGAATTAGAATGCATTGGAATGTATTGAGTTGGAAGGGACCTCTTAAGGCTGTCTAGACCAACTTCCTTACTTGAGTAGGGACATCTCTAACTAGGTCAGGTTACTCAGAGCCCTGTCAAGCCTGACCTTGAATGTCTCCAGGGATCGGGCCTCCACCACCTCTCTGGGTAATGTATTCCAGTGATCAGCCACCCTCATATTAAAGAATTTTTTCCTAATGTCTAACCTAAATCGACCCTTTTCTAGTTTAAAACCATTACCCCGTGTCCTGTCACTACAATCCCTTGCGAACAGATCTCTCCCTGCCTTCTTACAGGCCTCTTTCAGGTATTGGAAAGTCACTATAAGGTCCCCCCAGAACCTTCTCTTCTCCAGGCTGAACAACCCCAGCTCTCTCAGCCTTTCTTCATAGGAGAGGTGCTCCAGCCCTCTGATCGTTTTCGTGGCTCTTCTCTGGACACGCTCCAACAGGTCCACGTTCTTCTTGTGTCTGGGGCTGCAGAGCTGAAGGCCATACTCCAGGTGAGGTCTCACCAGGGCAGAGCAGAGAGGCAGAATCACCTCTCTCGATCTGCTGGCCACACTTCTTTTGTTGCAGCCCAGGATGCGATTGGCCTTCTGTGCTGCCATTGCGCATTGGTGGCTTATGTCCAGCTTTTCATCTACTAGTACCCCCAAGTCTTTTACCACAGGGCTGCTCTCTAGCATGTCCTCTCCCAGCCTATATTGATAATGCTGGTTGCCCCAGCCCAGGTGCAGGACCCTGCAGTTGGCCTTGTTGAACCTCCTGAGGTTCACCTGGGCCCACCTCTCATCTGTCCAGGTCCCTCTGGGTGGCATCCCATCCCTCTGGCATATCAACTGCACCAGCCAGCTTGGTGTCATCAGCAAACCTGCTGAGGGTGCACTCAGTGCCACTGTCAATATCATTAATGGAGATATTAAACAACACTGGTCCCAGTACAGACCTTTTTCCATGTGGACATTGAGCCACTGACCACTACTCTCTATATGTGACCATCCAGCAATTTCTTATCCACTGAACAGTCCGCCCATCAAACCCGTAGTTCTCCAACTTAGAGATAAGGATGTTGTGGGGGACTGCAGAAGTTCAGATAGATGACCTCCATAGCTCTTCCCTTGTCCACTGATGCAGTCACTTCATTGTAGAAAGCCACGAGGCTGGTCAGTCAGGACTTGCCCCTAGTAAAGCCATGCTGACTCTCTTGGATCACCTCCCTGTCCTCCAATGTGCCTTAGCAGATCTGCTAGGAGTGTCTGTTCCATGATCTTCCCAGGCACAGAGGTGAGGCTGACAGGTTGGTAGTTCCTGACGTCTTCTTTTCTACCCTTTTTAAAAATGGATGTGATGCTACCTTTCTTCCAGCCATAACTGTTGCTAGCTGATAGTATCTGTCTTGCAGTTTTAGCGCTGACCCATTTTGGATGGTAAGAAGCCAGAAGTGCACAGGAGCCAGGCTAGCAATGAAAGTGAGGCAAATTTGGTCTACAAAGGGATGAACAAACTCCTGTGCCACAAAAAAAGGGCCAGAAACCCCATGTAGGTAGAACAAACCTAAACTTTTGGACTGTATAGGAAATTGCATCACAAGTGTGAAAATGTGAGAGACTAGAAGGGCTTTAAAATAACAGTTGTGAGGTGCACTTGCAAAGCATATATGGTGAAAAAGAGAACTCCACAAGTCATCCTTCGAGATCAAAGATTATTTTCTGTCCAAAACCGCCCTGCATGGGCCAGGATACTCCAGTTGCTGAGGCTGAAGACGTTCTGCTCAATAATAAGCTGCGCAAACTGTGCAGCATTCTGTTTGTTCATCTGGAGTCTTTTTGGGGCTCACCGTGGTGCCACAGAGTGCTCTCGGGTTGTTTGCACTAAGTAGTCAGTGTCTGTCAAGCTTTGTAGTCAGACAAATAAATTCTCTTGTATGGTCATTATCTCACTGGTGTCATTAGTTGCTGTACATTATAGACCCAATCAATACAGCTTCCAGAGAAGGTAACAGAAGGATTTCAGTTGCCTCGGTTGTCAAAGCTCAGTTCCCTGTGTGTGTGTCTTAACGCCCTGAACTTCCCGGCAGCACTGAGTTCACTGGGGTTTTAACATTCATCTGGTGCGGTTTTAATTGTCTTTCTTTTTTTCTCCACTGGGTGGAGATGATGCTGCTAGATCACCCTGCAGGCTCTGCTGCTACTTCCAATCTTGCTTCACTGGACAATAATTCCTTCTCTTGTGGTTTCAGCTGCAGGTGACAGGCAATGATGGGCAGCCTGCTGACATCCGACTGACCCTGGAGGATAAATCAAAGGTGAACATCACTGCCTGGGATGGTTGTATGACACTCTCTTCAGGTCAGGTATGAGTCTTTGAGTCTAAGAAGGGATGGGTGTAGCTGAATTTCTGGATTTGAGTCTCACTGAATGAGTTTTTCCTGCGTTTGTTATTGTATGAAAACCTTTTACTTCAAGTAAACCTTTTCATGTCTCAGAGGGAGAAAAATAAAACCCTCAAAGAATTCTGTTTCATGGTGCCAGATATGTTCGCATTTGGGATGCAGCTTTCCCTCAGGACAGAATTGTCAACCTCTTGGGTTTCATGGTGCAATCTTTTACGGGTATAGATCATTCAGGGCTTCTCACAGGGAGATACTTTTTCCCAGAAAGGGTAATCCTCTCGTATATACTGAACACATTTGTTTAGAAAATTACTTATATGTATGTCTTAATTTTTTTCCCTCTTCCAGCTTCAGAAAGTATTGGGTATGGAACACCTCCATGCATGTGGGTCTCTAGAGCAAAGATCAGCATTGTTTAGTGAATATCTGGATCTGAACTGGGATGACAAAAAATTCAAACACAATTTAACATATGAGGTAAGAGAAGGCAGTTGTATCTGTTAACTCACTATTTTTATGGAAGCTGTTCTTGATAGGAATTTATTTTGGCTTTATATGTAACTTTGAGTGGATTTTAAGAAAGCTTCTGTAGAGTACCATTTTCTGTGAAATACCATTATTTCATTTTACCTTTTACATATTTCTCTGCAAAGGAACAAAGCTAAATGTGGCAAAATGAAGAAAAAATGAGCTCTTAAAAATCAGAGGCCTCACTTATGTTCAAAATCTGCAAAACTATGAATTGAGTTCTGTGGGATGGGGATCAGTAACTGTGCTGATAAGCCAAAACTTTGTCAAGTGGAAATGTTACATTTCGGTAACGTTATGTTAAAACGCTGAAGCTCAAGCCAGCATGGAGACAGGACGAGGTGGAGATCTGGGATGAGCAGGCATGGAGGCATGTCTAAGATTCTGTTGTGACATTTTAACTTTGTTTTCTTGATTCATTGCAGAGAAATCAGTCCTTGCATCCTGATAAATTTCAGTTAGAAGCTGTTCTGGAAAATATTTTCCTGACCTCATGCACCAAGCAGAAGATTCTGGGTAAAATAGAAACAAACTACTCGTCTTGCCTGGACTATGATATGAGCTTTGAGTTCTGTGACCTTCCACATGTGAGTCTCAGAGAAATATATTGAACCAGCTCTTAACTTACTTTTAAATGTTATTACTGGTTTGGAGACTCAGTTTTCCTCAGCTGCATTTTTTAATCAGACTTGCCAACAGTGTCTTTTGATGGGAGGCAGGAGGATTGTGTTTGCCACTGTAGCATATTCTATAGGCCTTGTTACAACTGTAAACATTCCCACTTCTTCCCTCTTCTTTCTTTCTTATTTCTCTCTCAAAGGTCTTTTAATTTCATGTTTCTGGGCGATACCAAAACAGGCTCCTAAGTGATCGAAAGGAAACTAGAGAGGAATAAAAGTGCTTTCCTTCCCCGTAGGTAAAAGTTCACTGGTTTTCATGGCTGCTGCGGTGGTAGGGATGGATTGTTGAACCTTGGTGTACCTTATAGTTGTCATTAATTTTTATATTGCACACATAAACTGAAGACCCATCCATGATCTTCCTTAGGTGCACATTAGACCCCAGAGTTGCCTACAGATATTCACAACAAACACATAACATGTAATAATGTGGTCTCTTTCCTGTTCCCAGTGGCTAAAACACATCTCAGTTTACTGTCAGAGCAGGTTTCCCTGTTAGCAATGGGAAACAACAGCCAGATTTTGATGCCAGTGAAAACTTTTTCCAAGACTAATATATGTTAGAGTCCATTAAATTAAAAAAAAAAAAAGTATATGCATGTCACTTGAAAATCAAGTGCCTCTGTATTTTTTTGGATCCTTTTCCTCGAAGGCATGTGTCAAAATGCCTAGAAGTGTATGATCAAAAACAAAAAAAGGACTTGTTTAATAAAATATAGTTACATTGCAGGTGTTCCTCTTGTAGGCTGTAATCACTGAACATGTTTTGTTACACCACAGAGGTATTGAAGTAAGACATGCTGTGAGAAGGAGGATGTGCTGGTTTCTGAAACTGCAAGTTTTCTTCATCACTTCATTGTGTAATTTAATGAGAATGCTAACATTGTACAGCCTCTTACTGATCTATGCAGAGCCCATTTCTTTGAAACTATTAACACTTACCACCTTTTTTGTTCGTACTTAGGTAATAGCTTTCTCTGGAAAACACCAGCTCAACAAAGATGACATCATTTTGCAATCAGAGGGCAGATTCCACCTTGATCATGGGAGAGATGAGGCGTTGATTGGAGTATCCTTAAAAAATCGGAGTACAGCTGATGTGAAGAACTATTCTTTGGAAATTGAAGTGAGTTTTTAGTTTATTTGAGTGGCAGTGGGTTTTGGTTGTACAGGTGGGGTTTGGTTTGTAATGGCCTGCTGCCATCTATCGTCCGCACTCCCGAGGCGCAGCCAGTGCCTTTAAAACGGCAGGAAAGTTCAGGGGACACAAAACACTCGTGGTTACTTCAGCTCTGTTGTTAAAGGAGCAGCGAGGCGCTGTACATGCAGTGTGATCGAGAGAGAAACGACGGCACCGACATTAGTTATCTGCAATGACAAATACACTTACTAGTGTGTATCAACTGGAGTATATAAAAGTTTTTCTTCAGCATGACAGGCCTGTTTGCTGAGGCATGGTTTTTAGCACCATAGCAAAGGGAAAAAATCCCAACCCAAAACAAGAGAGAAACAAAATGTGAGACTTGTGTATTATTTGCCAGAAAAAAGAACTGGCCTTAAGAAAGATACAGAACAGCTCATATGATGTTCATCCTGAGGCAAATCTCTTCCTTTTTCTCTTCCCTTCTAGTTTAATTTGCTCTTAATTTTCTGTGAAAATAATGAGCTGGAGAAGCTGATGGTAGGTGGCAGAGTGAGGCAGAAAAGTAGTGTGGTCAGCACCATCCCTATTCTTCATTAGAAGGAATGTGGGTAGTCACTCACAGTTAACTGAGACAATAGGCCACCCCCTAACTAAATGACGATTTAACCAGGAACAGGCTAAGATAAATACTGAATTATTTTTCCCTCTCTCTTTAGAAAGAAGGAGGTGAAAGAAGTATCAGCTGCTCTACTTGGGCTTTCTCTATTTTTTGTTTTTAAATAAATGGCACAAATTATCAGCCTCACAGGGAATTTCATTGCTACCGTTACAATTTTGTCCACAACCCTTGTACTGTGCAGCCATTCAGCTTTTGAGCCAATCATACTAATGCATGTGCCTCTTTCTTAGGAGTGTAACTCCTGTGTAGTGCACAAGCACTGGAAAACATTTCCCTCACTGCTTACCCTCTGTGAGAAGCACTGATATTTGAGCATCATCTCTGAACATTCATTAATTCTGTGTGGTGGCTTTGAATAAATGTTGTTCCTTTATGGCTGCAGTTAAGAGCCTTGGAAGATATTTGGCTTGGCCTGACTGGAACTGCTACTTCTTCATCCGTTCAGAGCCAAATCCTGTTGGAGGGGATTGTTGATCAGAAAGAGAAGGTAAAAGTAACTGCTTCTAAAGGAAAGGAGTGTGTTCAGTACTACATGGGGTACTTGAAAGGTACGTAACCTCACGGATGACACTCTTAGTCATATGATTTAGTTTTAGGTTGTTCTGCAAGGAGCAAGGAGTGGAGTTGATGATCCTTATGGGTCCCCTTCCAACTTGAGCTATTCTATGATTCTATGAGTGATGGCTGCCATTGGTACGAAGAGGCAGGAAGAAAGGCTGTGCCTCTCTAGTGCTGAGCTAGCACAGTTTCATGGCGATTCAAGCTATAGTCTTTTAGAAAATGAAAAGCTGAAGCTTATAACTTGTTAAACAAAGGTCAGTTTGGGAGACATTTACATGATTACTAACCAGGGGAGGATTATAATAGATGTTGATCAAAGATAGGATTCATTCCATCTTGATTTAACCAACTCTAAGTTGTGTGCCTCATGTGAGATAATCATTACATTCAGATTTCAGTGAAGGGAAAGAGAAAAGCATCTCCAGAAGCTGACTTTACCCCATGCTGAAACTGATGTGTGAAATGGGATGTATGAAGTCACCCTCTGCAGGTGATTCCCTCGGCAGCAGTCAGTTCTGACTGACAACAGAGAGGACGTGGGGCTGTTGGCTCAGACTGTGCCTAACTTTTAGATGACCAAAGTTGGATGGGATGAGACCTGCTGCAAGCGCTTTCTGTTGTGACACATCCACCAGATTCCATGTGTACTTTGCCAACCATTTCTGCCTACGCTTATTAGTGCTTGAGCAGAAACAACTTACGTGCGTGATGGGTGGATGTGTCTGACACTTACATTTACGGTCTAAGCAGTTTTGAAACATCAGCAACAAGGGATTATAGAAGACTAAAGTACAAAAAAGCCTGTAAATCACTGTTACTGGGAGAATTATTTAGATTTATATTAATCTAGTGGTTTCTTTGCAGTAGCAAATCTGTAATTTCAAATCATTCACAAGCCACACAGAAGAGAAAAATCAAATGCTGTCACTGATCTGATTTTTCTCCTGTTTATCTCCTCCTGTTTTTTCCCCACAACCACCTAACACACTCAGACACTGATTGATCACCATAGTAATTAAAAAGCTGGCTTTGAAACCATCTCTGTCAGTGTTGTTCCTGTATATTAAGGTCTCTCTTTTCACTCTCTAAGGGGATTTGGAAGAAGGAATGGAAGTCAGTGCTTGTACTGATGGGCAACAGATGGCTACTGTTAATACCTATCTCAGCATTAATGGTGAAAGGCAAGAAAACATGGGACAGATTACTCTAGCAGCTGTTAATGGAAGCTTGAGTTTTCTAGCTCATGGATGCGGGCATCCAGTTCTTAAGGCTGAGGTGAGACCCGTCAGCGGCAGTTAATTGCAGTGTGATTTTTCCAGAATATTGTTTAATCTTGTTAGTTTGATGGAGCACCTTCCAGGTAGGTTTCAGGAGTGAGTTCTGGTGAGTAACCAGGGAAAATGGGAATTATGCAATTTTTAAACTCATATTATTTTTCACTTTGGTGTGAAAAGATACCACAGTGAGAATTAAAAAGTTCAGCCATACCTAGAAAGCATAGAAATTATGGGACCCTCTCCTAAAAGGTGTATCCTCTGAAGCAGTTAAGTAAATAAAGTGAGAGCAGCAGTAATGTGCCTGGGCTGTTCAGCATGTTGGTTACAAAACTAGAATTAGAATTCTTGAAAGTGCTTTTACTTCTCATAGGGTTTCAGATACTCTGTTTGGAGGTGGCTGTTTGGTTTTTCATCCTTAGACGCTTCTGTTCCCACTTCTAACCATTGAATAACGCAGAGGTCATATCCCCTATGCAATGGGAGGCTGCTGTGGATCTTTTCTGGCATTTAAACTAGTACAAACTTTGAGTGATTTGGACCCAGCACAAGCAATTCTAAAGTATAAATTCAAGGTTTTTATTCATCTTCTCACAGTACAAACTTAATGAACTTGGGGGCCTTCTGAAGGCCACACTGATGGAGAAGATGAAGAAGTTTGATGGATACATGTGGAGATTCAGGAGATCAGTAAGTATCTGTATATAAGCTGTGAAAGCATCATGTAATGTTTATTAAAAATTATTACATTGCATGCCGTTGTTTTGTTTTGCTCAAACATTTAAATGGTTAATCCTGTGCTAACCTGCAATTCATCCATAGGCCAAAAGCCCGTTCCACGGTAAAGATCCTGTATCTCTGCACCAACATTGAGGAGTTCAGAAGGGCCTTGGAATGGAGTCAAAGCTTTGTTTCTGATAACTATGTATTTTGATATTTCTTCTTTTTGCACCACTGTAGGTGCAACAAATTGATTTTCTGTTTGAAGCAACTGGCTGGCCTTCGATAGCCTTGCAGAAGGTATCCGGATTCCTCCACAGTGTGGGCAGAGCTGTTGCCCAGGTGTGGAAGCAAAGTGGAATTGGGCACATACTGAGAAGGAAGCTCCCGCTTTACCTGGATAAAATTCAAGGCATTGTCCAGCAGATGCAAACTGAATTGCAAAGTAAGCAAACCATACAAAGCAAGGAGAACAAGGACAATGTCAGTGCAGGGCAAAACAAACCTGAGTATAAAAGATGCTGAACAGCACAAATGTTTCTATTTTGATCTAGCAAAAAGTGCTGACCTTGGCTCTTAGTTTACAGAGTGGGAGCATTGATGCAATTAGCTCTTAAGTAACCTCAGTGTGACACCTTTCTAATGAAATCATTGAAGAGGCATTCTCTTGAACATGGGAGTTCTGTGCTCAAGGGGATGAGAACAGAGCCCTAATTCCTAAGCTGGAGCATTTCTGCTAACAGTTCCCTGGCAAGCACTTCCTTCTGAAGGGCTGTTCATATCCATCCTTGAGTTTTCAATGCTTGGACTAATCAGATTTCACTTGATCTGTTTTTTCCAAGTCTATCCAGTAGCCATTAATTCACTGTTCAGCTGGACTATAGCCCATATTGAAACCACTGAGCAATGTGGTCAGCTGTAGTTAGCTGAGAGACCCTTCAGTTCTTACAAGATTTAAACCTCTCTTTGGGCCACTTACCTCTAGACTCTTCCCACTCAAAAGTGGGATTTAGTTGGTGTATTGGCTTTGAAATTAGTTGTGACCAAACTGTCCTGTTGTTCCTTCAGCAGGTGCAGGTTGAGCTGTACAGCTCTGATGGTGGCACGCTGCAAAGCATTTGTTTTGGAAGGGGAAAGCAGCAATGTATTTATAGTAGTGTCACCGAAATCCGGGATAAATAACTTATCGACACCAATTTGATGCAGATAAGCAGACACTTCTTTACTGACGGCCGGACGCGTAGGGGAGTATTCTCACCAACAACGCGTGTCATGCACCAAAACTATACACCTTATATTGAGCTAACTCATACATATTCATTAGGTATACGTATACCAACATACAACAAGTTGCTACGGTTACTTCTAGGTATCCATACATCAACATACAACAAGTTGCTACGGTTACTTCTCTCAGTTCCCATTAATCCTGGACCTTGACAGTTACTTGCATTCTTC
>JAVSBS010005188.1:0-17564 GCA_033124195.1 Coracias cyanogaster | reverse complement strand
GATGTGGCCTCACTAGGGCAGAGTAGAGAGGGAGGAGAACCTCCCTTGACCTGCTGGTCACACTCTTCTTAATGCACTCCGGGAGACCATTGGCCTTCTTAGCCACAAAAGCATATTGCTGGCTCATGGTTAACCTGTTGTCCACCATGACTCCCAGGTTCTCTTCTGCAGAGCTGCTTTCCCGCAGGTCAACCCCCAGCCCATACTGGTGCATGGATGGATGCAATCCTTTAGCAGAGCAGAGCTCTGCCCAAGACAGTTGTAGGTATGAAGTGAAAGGCACGAAGCTGCCACTCAGCTGATGTATCCCAGAGCAGAAGTGAATTACTGATGTACAGATATTTCTGTGGAGATCTAAGGCAAATTGATAGGCCACATTAAAACTGCATAATTGCTTTATAAATCCAGGAGATTCAAGTCATGAGAAAGATAAGTAAAAAAACCTTAAATCCTTTAGTCATTATGATAATTTATTGTGCTCTCTAATTTGCAGGAGAAGCGAGCTGTCCTGCCACAGAAAAGCTACGTGGAATTATTTGTGGTTGTGGATAAAAACAGGGTAATGATTTCATCCAATGCTACAAACATTTTATTGAACCATTAAATTTTTTCTCTGATACTCTCATATGGTATTTTACAGTTTTTGCTGAAGGAATCTGATGCTGCTGCAGTGCAAAAGGAAACAGTTGAGCTGATTAATTACGTTGATGGGGTAGGTCAGATAAGTGGCTGAGATTCAGTAGTTTCTACTTTATCAATAGTTTTCAAAAGAACAGCTGATGCAGTAAATCTAAGCAATTTTGTTCTGAAACTGGTTTTGGAAGTTACACAGCAATTTTTAACACATTCAAGGCACCTCATGAATCTATGCCCAAGGCTTACAGAGATATGGACACAGAGAGCGATGCAAGATGTTTATAAACCACTTCTCTGCGCTCCCAGACTTTGGTTGCTGCAGGAATGTGAGGTCTCCGGTAGGTTTTAAATTTCCAGGACGAGTATGTCTCATGTATGTAGTTCTTTTTTATTTAGCAAACTGTCAGCACTGTGAACAATTCCATCAGCTCTCTGATCATTTGTTCCTGATTTCTTCTCAAGACAGGTACCTGAGGACATGAATGACTGTGGTCTTTCCAGCTTCTCCAACTGAAAGATATGTTTAGGTGCCTTCACGAAGTAGATTGCCTTTAGTCATATATTCTTTCCTCACATCACACTGTTAATTATTCAAAGAAACTAAAGTTACATCTCAGTCATTATGTTCAGCCTAATGTTTGCAGTAGTAGTGATGTAATCTTTCATAATTCAGTTGAAACAGACTGATGGACAGTAATTATCATTATATTTTTTTCAGATGTATAGAGCATTAAACATCCAGATTGTTTTGGTTGGATTAGAGATCTGGACAGACACAAATCCCATATCTGTAATGAATGGTTCAGCTGGAGATGTACTGGGTAGATTCGTTTCTTGGAGACAGAAATATCTTCTTAAACGATCACACAATGACGTTGGCCATCTCATAATGTAAGTGTTTGTTCAGTGGAAAAACTACCCCTGCAGCCAGTGGTGTTAATGTATATGATGTGGGTTATATATATGAAAATATAACTGGAGTAAAAGTCACTCAACTTCCAAACCGTTTTCACCTGGAAAAATGTCAAGAAAGTGTAAACAAATCTTCCTAGATAATCAACTCCAAGTGGCTCTGCTTGAGCAGAGGGGTTGGACCAGATGACCTCTATAGGTCTCTTCCAATCTCAACCATTCCATGATTCTGTCAACTCAGCAGCACTGACACAGCAGATTTAAGTGACTGGTCATTATTTTCAAGCTCTGCTATTCAGCTGTTCATTATTACAATGAAACCCTGATATGATGATAAATTTCTTCTCGATTTCAAGATTAACTCCTGACTTGCCGTATTTGTTTCAGACTCATCAGTGTCTTTTAGTAGAAATAACAAACTTTCAGCCTCTCATTCAACAACACCTTCAAACTGCTTTTGTTGCAGAGGGAGAAGCTCTTACGGTGGATCCATTGGAATGGCTTTTGTGGGTACTGTCTGCTCACAAGTCCAGGGAGGATCAATCAGCACTGTAAGTACATAATGCTGTGGTTATCGGAAGGAACCAGCACAGGAGCTGCTGAACCATCATAGATATGTTGCTTGTGAGACCAAGCGGTATCTGAACGAGGGAAGGCTTTCCCCTGTGCATTTACCCAACCCAGAGTTGTAGCTACTGCTATTGCCAGACATGACTTCCACAGAGGTACCTTCCAGAACATGATAAATAAAGAATGTGCAATTTTTTGGCCTGTTTGCTCCAGTCACTCAGGCTTTGGAGTGGTACAGTTTCTTTCATGGGGCTTCTGATGTCAAGACTTGTGCATATTTTTATACTTATATTTTTAAAAAGGGTTTTCTCATTTCTTTCTTCATCATGTTCCAGTCCATTTGGCTGATTTAGTCCTGAAATATTTTTTTAATTGCGTTTTTGTAATTCAGGTAGCTTAAGGTTGTATAAGAAAAGCCCATTTTTGTAGAGGTAAGGTTCATAGCCACTGGTTTTGGGATGGCGATGCAGCTACAAAATAATGTGTATTTTTTTACTATTTATACGGATAGACAGTGAACTTAATGCACTCTAAAGTGTCTGGAACTCTCCACAATGAGGCTGTAAATGGGAAATAATTTTAAATTTGGTAAAATCAGTCAGAAACTAGTTTTTCTCCTTCATCCTTGAGGCAGCATCAGTATCTCCAGAAGTTTCTGTCCTTACGATATGGATGTCACAACATCATGGACTATCTTAGAGGCGGGGTCTGTTCTTTAATAATCTTTTTGTCTTGGAAGTCTGCATTGAAATCAGTGTCATGACTGATTAACCGTGTCATTATTCAGAATATAATCCTAATGGAAGGAATAGAAACAGTGGCGGGATCTGGTCCTACTGGAAAACACAGCGAAAAAAAATTGTTCTTGCTGCCTTCACTTTGCAAAAATGTCTTTAGTTTTATATTTTTTTAACACTGGTTCTTTTTATTAGTTGAATCATAACAATATGTTACGTCATGCTACAGTAGTCGCACATGAATTGGGGCATAATCTTGGAATGAAACACGACGATGAAAGATGTCCTGAATCCTACATTATGCACAGCACAGACAAGTAAGATTTCCAGTTATTTTATTTTAATAATCATTATTTCCCTGCAGTGACTATGCTTTGTAAGCTGCGAAGCTCCCATCAATCTTGAAGGGCTTCTGTGAACGGGAGTATTTGAAAGGTTTAAGTACAGAGGTGAATTCACTGACTTAGGTCCTGATATCATTTTAATTGATTTGAAATGTTACCTGTTTTCTGATCCATATTTGTAGCATCCCCCAAAACTTATTCAGACTTTCTTCATTATTTTTTTAACAATAGTGTGTTGCTTGTTTTTTCACCCTGCTAAGAATGCTTTACATATATTCACTGGGTTTGTGCAAAACGCATCCTTTGCGCAGTTAATTTAAATGAAACCTCTCAGCTTATGTTTCTTTCAGTTAATTTGTTGTTTGGTTTCCTCTTAAGAGAAAAAGATCAGATGATTTTATCTAGCTACATTTGTATTAATAAATCAGGGTAATTAAACACTGGACAAAAGAAGATGCATTCCTGAAGTCCTAGGGACCCCAAGCTAAGGTGAATGTCTTTCTGGAAAGTACTTTTTAAACAAGCATTTTTAGACTCCGTACAGACAAGGAATTTCTAAGGCCTGTTTTATATAGGACACCAGAATGGATCATCTGATGGTCTCTTTTTCTTCTGAGAATACTTGCATTTATGTTAGATACAGTATTTTTAACTTCTAGTGCTGGCTCTAATGCAAATTAAAATAAAAATTAAGTATTTTATGATCCCCTAGAGTTATGAAACATAGTTTTTATTACAGATTGACAATATCTTAAGGGCTTGAGTTGTATTTTTTCCTATAAGCAAAATATTTTTTTAAAAAATAACATTATGCTTTCCAGTGGATCCAGGAATTTCAGCACGTGTAGTGCTGATGATTTTGAGAACCTTATTTTAAATGGAGGAGGAAACTGCCTTAGAAATCCTCCCAAAACAAGTAGCATTTACAAAGAACCTGTCTGTGGTAATAATGTGGTCGATAACGATGAAGAATGTGACTGCGGCAAGCCAAAGGTAATTAATTAAATCCAACCAGATACTTATTGTATATTATATTATTATCATCTGATATGGTATTTGTTGTGTAACATTGGCCTTTTGATATTCCTGATTTGCATTAATATCTGAGGAGTTTTCCTTTTAAATTTACATTTTTGCAAGCAATATGAAGACAAACTTTAGCAAAAGCCTACAATCATACTTTGATTTTAATATGAACTCAGTGAAGGGCTACTGGACTTCACAGACCTTTGAGCCAACGCCTAAGAAAGAGCATTTCAGTGCAGAGTGTGTGGAAACACTGCTGGGTTTTGTGCTGGCTTTAGCAACACGGATATTTGTTACATAGAAGAGACTTCTCATCTATAGAGCACTTACAGGTGTCCTGACTGTAACCCTTAAACTTCACCCACAACAAAATTACTTGTGTTGGTCATAATTGCATTCTCAGAATGTCCCTCAAATAATGGGATATATTGACTCATTTTTTAGAAAATAAGTGTGTCTCAAAACATAAATCAAAAGGCTGTCAGCAAACTCAGGTGCCACAGTACAGGCTACCTTCTAAGTCATGAAAAGCTACCCAGATTTCTCTACATCAGGCTGCTTAGTGCAGTGGAAAAATAAGATGGGGGAAGGGGTGATAAGAAGTGTTATTTAAAAACTAGCGTGTTCCGCTTTTAGCATCCATTTAAAGTGTAAACCTATCCTATACCCCTGTGCCACAACACAGCATAACATGTTTTCCTGATGACTTGCAGTAGAAAAATACAGCCAAGCTCCAAGCTTGGAGGAGTAACTGAGGCTGTCAACCTCAGAACATGCAAGAGGGACAGTGTGCTTTGGTTTGTCTGTGTGTTTCGTTTGATGATTGACTTTCCTAGCTATATAAGGAGGTAAAAACATTGTATCCCCTTGTCCACCGGTTGTTCTTCAGGAATGTAGGAACCCTTGCTGTGATGCTGCAACCTGCAAACTCACGCCTGGATCGCAATGTGCTGAAGGACTGTGCTGCAAAAATTGCAAGGTAGGCTATGCTTCATGAAGATCAATCGATACTGATAATGTTTGAAGAGCTATCATAGTACTCTTGCCATATTTTCACATTATCAAATAACATTCACCGGCAGAGAGCATGTTAGCCAAGGATTTGTGTCTTGCAACCCTTGGCCAATAGCTTAGGAATGGAATGTCATCTCCATGTCATGCCTTGTTGGAGGCAGGAGCAATGAGGGGACTTGGTGGTAGTGATGCAACTAGTGTTATGCAACACTGGGCTTCTCCAGAGTTGGTGAGAGTTGGCTGCTTTTTAATTCACACTTGTGTACACGTTTGTACGATCTACCCAAGTCCTCTGCAGGCTCAGCTCTAGAACTTAGATGTGAAATTGAGGGAAGTTTTGGATATTCATTAGATATTGATCTGAAAAACTACTTTGTCTTCCTTAAAAATCACAAAAGATTCCCAGCTGTCATTTTGTCATGTTAGAACTTCCTCTGTTGCAAAATAAAAGCAGGGTGGTGTTCCTCTCTGGTTTTAGTTTAAAGTGGCAGGAGCAGAGTGCAGATCGAAAATGGACTTTTGTGATCTCCCCGAGTACTGCAATGGCAGCAATGCCTACTGTCCAGACGATGTTTACATCATGAATGGTTACCCATGCGACAACTCGAAGGCGTACTGCTACTATGGAGTGTGCCAGAGTTTTGATTCACAATGTGAATCTATATATGGAAAAGGTATGTTTATAATTTAATGTGAGAAGACTTGTGATCTCCTAATAGACACTTCTGATTTTTCTTTTTCTTTCTCATATTTTTAAGATCGTGTAGCTGCTTACTAAAATTCAGTATTTTTTCCACAGGGGCACGAAAAGCACCTGACATATGCTTTGAAAGAGCAAATATCAAAGGAGATAGGTTTGGAAACTGTGGAACGAGAGGTGGAGTGTACAAGAAATGTCCTATTCAGTAAGTCACAAGCAAATGAAAGCTAACGCTGAAACCTGCAATGCAGAAAATGTATTCTGGTACAGACACTTAGAGCATGAGATTTAAAAGAACATTCCCTTGAAATGCAAGCTAAAAGGTTGACTGGATGGTGCATTTGCACTGATACTGTTTTTTTTAACATTTACCTTGTCTCTGAGTGTCACTCATTCAATACAGGCACAGTCTGTGCGGCAAGCTCCAGTGCACGTCTGTTGGTCTTCAAAATCTTCCTGCTTGGAGTGTTGTCAACAACGCATCTGGGGTTTTATGCTGGTCTTCTGACTTCGATTTAGGATCAGATGTTCCTGATCCTGCTCAAGTTCATGACGGAACAGCCTGTGGAGAACAGAAGGTAAGGTGAACCACAGCAACGTTGCAGAATATATTCCACCAACAGGAAAGTTCACAACTTTCAAAAGCATTACATAGCTCTCTTATTTGTATGCCATAATATAATTAAAATTGTGCCTTTTCAGATCTACTCATACAAACAGTTATCTTTTTTTAAAACTGGGATGCTGCAAATCAGTGAACTCCATTATCAGTTATTCAAATTACTCCTCCAAAATGCATCCACAGACTTAAGAGCATACGAGACAAAGACAGCTATAAATTTGTGAAGTACTCAACGTTCCATCAGACCTTTTTCTTGACATTTAAGCAAAAGCAGTAGACCTGTCAACATCTACATTTATACAGTATATTTATAAAAGGATGGGATTTTTGGAAGTTTTGTGTTTGAAAGACGCTAATTATGTTTTCCAGGCCTGTGTAGATTTTGAGTGTGTTGATGCAAGTCATCTGGGCTACAGCTGTGATGTAAAGCAGAAGTGTAATGATAATGGGGTGAGTAGATGGTGTTTTCATGCCCCATTTCTAGAAGAGTGAGATTTATGCAGGGATTTTGCATCTAAGCAATCCCCAGCCAGATGGCTTTGGTTTTTTTTTCTGATCTGTATTAAAAGTTAAGTCCATGCTTTTATCTGTAGTTCCTGTTGTCAGGAATACCGTAAACATCTTAGCACTAACATGGAAAGACATGTCTTCTGAATGTCCCTAGGGAATCTTCTAATATTACTGAGCTGTTCCACTGTAAAACAAAAATATTCCTCTAAGGAGTACAGTGAAGGATTCCTGACTTATGTATTTTTGTATGAAAAATCAAAATGGAGTCCAAAGGTTTCAAAATGGAGTCCAAAGGTTGTAAAATGGAGAAGTTATTTGGACTGTAATCTATTGCAGGAAAATAATGAAGCAAAGATTTACTTCTAGAGAGGATGAATTTCTGGTATCAGTATCACTCAGTGTTTTGGGATGTTATGGAGGCAGAGAGATTATTGCCAGTTAGTAGTTCATGTATTTCATAGAATCATAGAACGCTTTGGGTTGGAAGAGACCTTAAAGATCATCTAGCTCCAATGCCCCTGCCATGGCAGGGACCCCTCCCACTAGACCAGGTTGCTCAAGGCTCCATCCAACCTGGTCTTGAACACTTCCAGTGATGGAGCACCCACAACTTCTCTGGGCAACTTGTTCCAGCATCTCACCACCCTCAGTGAAGAGCTTCCTCCTTACATTGAATCTAAATCTCCCCTCTTCCAGTTTAAAGATATAAGCCCTCATCCTGTCACCACAAGCCCTTGTATAAAGTTCCTCCCCAACTTTCTTGTAGGCCCCCTTCAGATACTGAAAGGCTGCAATGAGGTCTTCCCGGAGCCTTCTCTCCTTCAGGCTGAAGAACCCCAGTATTTCTATGCAATACTCCCTGTTTCCACATGCAATTCTTAATGTGTAACTCCAAGTACGTGCTGGAGTGGCCACTTCCAGAAAGACTTTGTTCATTTGACTAATCCCTGTTGTATGGGCTGTAGGTGTGTAACAACAACGGGAACTGCCACTGCAACTCTGGATGGGCACCTCCGTTCTGTAACCAGTCCGGCTACGGCGGCAGCGTTGACAGCGGTCCAGCTCACATCGGTAGGAGACTGGAACTGCCCTTCATTTTGCCCCCAACGTCTGACACAATAATCTACAAATAACAGGGGCTTTTTCAATCTCTTTTCAACTGTTTGTTTTTTTTTTTTCTGCTGCATGGGACATTTAAGCATGGACTGATGTGAAGAACAAACATTATTATCTGATGTGTACGTTTGCAGACATCAAGGAAGTTGGTCCAAGGGATAATTTTACCTCTATTTGTCTGAGATAAAAAGCAATGTATTAGTAGCTTAGAATTACTGCTAAATTTCTTTAACAGTTAGATATTTAAACATTTACTTAGGTATTTAAAACAGAGGGTCTTGCAGAAGTGAAAGGGGTTCAGGTTATGCAGCAAGCAGCAGCTGGAGCCATGGAATTGTGGAAAGGGAAAATGGAGCAGGTTCTGCTGGCCTTTACTCAGAGAAACCACACCAAATGTTTTCCCTCTCTTTGTTTACAAGCCAAGTTCATCATCTGTAGCTTCGTGATGCAAACAACAGTTCAGATGTTATCAAATCTTACTAAATTCATATTTTGGGAAAGGAGAAACGTGTTTTGTATTTATTAAAGGATCAGGAAGGCAAAAAAGCTGTTGCAGATCTGTTGTGGGTAAGCAAAAACAAAAGGAATTTCTCTGCTTTAGAATTCTTGAAAATATGGATGAAAAAGGAAAAAGTTTGTATATAACAAACACAACATGGGGTGGGTAAGGCAGAAAATACTTGTGGTTACATAAGGCCAGATCCTACTTTTCTGATCACAGCATTTTATAAAGTTCAGTGGAGTTACTAGTTTCAATCTACACTAATTTGAAGATCGTTGTTTTTACAACAGAAAGGTGTTTTTAGCAGAAAAAAATGCTTTAATATAAGGTTAAACAAGATTACTATCTGAAATTATTTCCATTCTTTTTCTCTAGATACTTCACTTCGGGATGGTCTGCTTATTTTTTTCCTCCTTGTGCTGCCAGTAGTAATCGTTACTGTACTAGCAATAATTAAGCGGGACGCAATAAGAAGAAGGTTTTGCAGGAAAAGTAGAAGACAACACAGGTATTTCACTTTCTACACGGGCATATTCCAACACCTGAGAGCATGCTCCAGGTTAATTCAGCAAGCCAGGCAGATGCGTTATCTATAGAAAGAATTCCGTACCTCCTAAGAGACTTCCCTGCTGTTAGGACTAGCAGGTAGTTTAAGAGCCAGTACCCTGCTCCACATACTCCAATTGTCAGTTTTCACGCATTTTTCCCCCAAATCCACTGCGCTTTACTAATCATTATTGATAATTGTATTGCGCAGACACAGGGGCACAGCACGTTGAAAGGATTTGCCAAGGCTAGAAAAGGGTGGAGTCAGAAACAGAATCCAGATCTCTGAGCTGTAGCCTCCTCCCCGAAACCTCACATCCCTCAGGGTAGTCAGACCAGAAGGGATTTGCCTGATGAAGTTTTTTTTATTTCAGGGATAACAACATGCAGCAACCAAAGCAAAATAACGGCCCAAGTCATAACACGAGAAATAATCAGGTAATAACTCATAATACTTGCATTATTCGATGCTATGATACTATTTGATGCTATGATTCTCTGATTTTCTGTTGAGTAATCCAAATTACACAGTGCCTGTTTTCTAACATAGCCACTGGTGACTTTGTGGCTTTTTGATGCATTGAAACCATCTGAATTTCCAAGTATTTAAAATCATTTGTAGTGCGTTAGACAGGATTTCTGTTTGGGTAAGTATCAGCTTTATTCTCTGCCCTGTCAACACAGGCTGTGAGTACTATGGGATGGAGCAGGCTGCTACTTAACAGAGCAGACAAGGATTGAGCTGTGAATTCTGCGGCCAAATACCAGAGAAGCTGCTTAGCCAGGCTGTGGGTCTAGTTCTGATAAAACAAAATAAAAATTATCAACTCAACATGTTGCAAGAGAATATGAAGAATGACATGGAAAATGAATAGTAGTTCTAAAATACTATTAGCTGAATAATTAGCTACACTTTGAAGCCTGTGTTTTCTATTAACTATATTTTCTGCAACACCTTTTCCAGGCTGTCACATCAAGTCCGGATTTTTTTACCATATCGCATTTCCCTGGGCCAAGGTTTGTGGTATTTAAACCTTCTTTACTTCATGTTGTGGGCGTTGGAACTAGGTGATATTCAAGGTCCCTTCCAACCCAAAGCATTCTATGACTGCTGCGTTTACACTGCTGTGCTGTAGTAAGTGAAGTTCCTCACGTCTCATGTCCTGCTTAGGAGGATTTTTCACGCAGCATCGTAAGAGAGATAATAGATTAAATTCTTGCAGAAATGCTGGTTTACTGCTTGTATAGAAAGCAGCACAATAGGACATGTAAATGCTACTAGGGAGAGGGAGGAGCAGAGACAGGTAAATCTATGTACTAATGCTAGTAACTGTTTAAAAATAGTAAGGGACTGATGTACAGATACCAGTTGTCTCAAGTCATGAGATCATTCACAAATTGTGTTTTCCACACCGCAGGCTGCCAGTACAAACCCAGTTTCCTGCAGCTCCTTCAGCACCTCAACAACCCGCAGTCCCACCTAGACCAGCTGTCTGAAAAGTTTCGTGGGAATCCTCAATCAATCCTGACAAGTAACTGGCTGGAAAAACATTTAACGATTGCAATCCTCTAGTCCTCTCCTTGTGCAGCCAAAATGCCTTCTGAGAGCAGGTGCTTCTGGAAAAGACTTGATGCCAAGAGGCCCTGAACACAGATTTTGTAACACCCCATTATTTTGCTAATTGCTGCTGGCCATATTTGTGCCTCTTCTACCTCACCTCTTGGGTTTTTTAAATTAGAAGCCTGAAGTTCAACTCTTGTTAGATTAAATCTGTAACAGCATCACTGGAGTCTTCTGAAGCGCAGACCTGCTTGCAGGCCAAAGAGAAGGGAATGCAGTTATTTATTCATCATTTATTCACCTCTAGTCGTACACTGCTGTGAAAATGAGAACACAGATGGACCTCTTGGGGAGTCTGCAGCCTCTCTGCCTCCTGGACCATCCCCTCAGCAGTGTGCCGCTGGGGACCTCCGTGGTGCCTGCCCAAAGCACCAGCGTGCTGGGCTTGCAGACAGTTCCTGTGCGTTGCCCTGGGCCCAGTCTTTCGTGCAACCCTACCAAAGCTGGGATCCAGATCCCACTTCTTGTGACCTACCAGCTGTGTTCGTTTCTAGTTCAGGTAGTTTATAAAGTAACCTGATATTCTAGAACTTCCAGTGAGACCTTAGAGCAGCCTTCCAGTACTTAAGGGGGACCTACAGGAAGGCTGGGAAGGGACTTTTTACAAGGGCTTGTAGTGACAGGAAGAGGGGTAATGGCTTTGAACTGGAAGAGGGGAGATTTAGATTAGATGTAAGGAAGAAGCTCTTCACTGAGGGTGGTGAGACACTGGAACAAGTTGCCCAGAGAAGTTGTGGATGCCTCAACACTGGAAGTGTTCAAGGCCAGGTTGGATGGGGCCTTGAGCAACCTGGTCTAGTGGGAGGGGTCCCTGCCATGGCAGGGGGGCTGGAACAAGATGATTTTTGAGGTCCCTTCCAACCAAAACCGTTCTATGATATAGGGAGACTACCACTGGAAAGAGACTCTGCAGATAATGTATCCGAGTCTGAAAGACACAAGCCATCTCTCTTGTTATACCACATTTTCTGTAACAGGAAATATAGTACACAACTTTATGGTGTTTTAATGTTACTTGTTATAACTTGAGATTCCCCTGATTCCACTACACAACCAACCCGTAACTTTCATCATTCTAAATTCCTGTGTGACCTGATCTAGGAGATCCTGCTCTGGCAGGGGAACTGGACTAGATGATCTTTTGAGGTCCTTTCCAATCCCTGGCATTCTGTGAAATGGGACAATTAGAAAGCAGTACTGATGTAAAGAAAATGGATGAAGTGACACTAGCTTGTCAGAGTGTCAACTAACGGAAAAGAAGCTGCTGAGAACAACTCACTGGCAAGAGCAGAGCTGTGGATACCAATCAGTCTGTACAGGGGAGAGAGTAAATCACATGTTGACCGTGTTCACCTACAAACGGTGGGAATACAGAATCACAGGACAGCTTGGGTTGGAAGGGACCCTAGAGAACATCTAATACAACCTCCCTGCTATGGGCAGGGGTGCCTCTCAACTAGACTAGGTGAACTAGCAAAAAGATTGGATAAATTATGGATTGGCCTCACCCAAATACTTCTAATTCCTTAGAAGATCACTGGAGGTGATCACTGGAAGAGCTGGATAAAAGAACCCAAAATATATTGCAGGCAAAAATCTGCACTGGCAAGGAGTGTCTTCCAAAGAAGTGTCATCTTCATCCGTCCCTCAGAATCTTAAATTATTAACAACTCTTCCTATCATTTAGACCTTATTAACAAGCATATTACACAATATAATTGACAATAAATCACCAGGGTCAGCGCACTTGGTAGTATCTTGATTTTATCCAAGCGCACCGCTGCGCACAGCCGCCATGGCTCCGCCCTCAGACGCTTCTGTCTTCACTAGACCCCATTCCTGTGCTTGTTACCGACATAAAACCGAGTAAAAACTGCTGTTCCAGGCACGCAGCCAGACCGGCCTCCAGAGCTCCCGGCGCCGCCCGCCAGGGGGACCCCGCAGCGCCGACCCCGCGCAAGCGCAGAGCAGCCGCAGCAGCGGTGACCAGGCCTCCGGCGGCCATGGCGGCGGCGGCGGCCGCGGATGAGGAGGAGCCGGGCGGCGCCGGGCGCGCCCGGGTAGGGCTGTGCGTGCTGTGCGGGCTGCCGGCGGCCGGCAAGTCCACGCTAGCCCGCGGCCTGCACCGCCGCCTGCCGCGGAGCCCGGGCTGGGCCTGCGCCGTCCTCACCTACGACGAGCTCATCCCGCCGGAAGTCTTCGGTTCGCACGAGCCGGAGGCGGGGCCGTCCCCATTGGTCAGTGCGGCGCCTCCCCCCTTCCCGCTGCTCTCATTGGCTAGCCGGGGCGCGTCGCTCGGTGGCGTCACCGGTCGCGCGGCGGCCGTTGCTAGGCAGCGCGGCGCGTCCCCTGACGCGGGGCCTCCTCGCCCCGGCGCCGCTGCCGGCGGGGCCTGGGGAGGGCGGGCGGGCGGCGGAGGAGGAGCAGCCCAGGCCGCGGGGCGCTCGGGAGCTGGCGCGGCGCGGGTGCTCGGGCCTTCACCGCTCCTCTGCCTTCCTCCGCAGCTGCCCCGCTGGAAGCGGAGCAGGCGGGAGCTGCTAGAATGCCTGGAGAGCTTCCTGCGGGCGCTGGTCACCGGGGGCCCGCTCTCCGCCCCCGCCGCCGCCGCACAGCCGGCCTGGGAGCGCTTCCTGGCCTGCTGCCGGCGACAGGGCCTGCTCTCCTCGGCGGGAAGCCGCGCCGGAGCCGGTTACCGGACACACGGAGCCACCCCTGGGCCGCTCTACCTGATCTTGGATGACAACTTTTATTACCGGAGCATGAGATACGAGGTGTACCAGCTGGCTCGCAAATGTGAGTGCTCCGTGTTCCTGTGGGTGAGAGCAGTTCCAGCTTTGCGGGAGTTCAGTGCACTTTAACTGCCTCTCTGTACGTGCTCTTGGAGAGCATTTGCTATTCGTAATATAACAGTAATTGCATAGTAAGCATCAGCTTCGTTACTTGACTTAAAGCCATTCTTACGTATTGTTCTTATGTATGTTGATCTCTGAAATCACCACCTGAGCAGCACTGAAGGTGAAATTGTTTCTGTTCTTTAGGCTTGCGTTCCTTTGAGGTTCGTATTCTTTTCAGATCTAGTGTAGACCTGAACTAGCGGCTCAGGACTAGCGTAGAAGTTCTTCATTGGCGTGACGCCTTTCTTATGTTGCTCTCAGAAGTTTTTATTTGAACAGTTTAAAGGTAAAATTGCCTGTTTATGTTCTTTCAGATTCCTTGAGCTTCTGCCAGTTATTTTTAGAGTGTCCACTTCAGCGCTGCTTGCAGCGAAATCGTCTGAGAAGTCATCCGTTACCTGAGCAGACAATATGTCTAATGGCAAGAAAAATAGAAATGCCCGATCTCAAGAACGCCTGGGAGCGGAACAGCCTCATCCTGAAAAGTGTTGATGGCATTTCAGAGGATAAGTATGCTACTGGACTGATCCGAGGGTTTCACTGAGTTCTGTTTTCACAAACGGGTGGGCAGAAGCTTTTTACCATCTAAACAGTATGTTAAAAATACTCCATACATTGACTTTTTGGAAGCCAGTTAGTTACACACACAAGACACACTGGTTGTTGGGACCTCACAACCATCATTCCTTGCAGAGTTAACCTCAGAACTAACTGCAGCTCTAAACTGCTGTTGGAAATTTATGTAGATTGGCCGAAACATGAAGACTGGAAATAATTGGCTGTGGGTTTAGTTGTAATTGTTTTTCATCTGACTTGCTGTATACAGATTATTTCATTGATTGCCTCATAAATTTAACTGAAAACTTGCTTTTGTTTCCTATGATGAGGTGTCATTACAAAACAAAAGAAAAATCTTCAGTGAAAGCGTTTGATTAATGTGGTTTGCTCTTTTGTTTGTTTACTTAGTGAGCAGATAATTAGTTTGCTGGCCACTGCTTTGGAAAATCCAGTGAAGCAAAACGAGGAGAATGCTGAGCAAAAGGTTAGCACTGCTGCCTTCACAGCCCCAGCTCACTCAGATGATGGCGAATGAGTGATTTATTCCTGAGTTGAGAACACTCCAGAAACAGCTGTTGCATTTCTTGATTACAACAGCTTCCACAGATTTAAGCCTATTTGAAATGGGTACTTCTGTCACCCTATTAAGTTAAACCACTGAACTACCTTTAAGAATGGCGTTACATGTTCTAGAGTAGCACGAAAAAGATTTTTGAAGCTGTCACATCACACCGAGGAAAATAACGTTCGCTTCTTCATGTCACCCATACCTGTCTCTGGCAGGCACCCCAGTGTACGTACCTGCCTCCAAACTCACGGGAGGAGGCAAGCGCTGTGCCCGTCCCTGCCTTGCTGCTAACGTGTTACTTGTTTTCAAAGCGTACTTCAGAAGCTGATGACAATCCAACCCAAATTTAATGTATTTGTGTGTGTCCTTCCCTGGGTAGGAAGCGGATCGAGCAATCTGCGCAGCCAGTGCCGTCCATCAGGCTGATCAGACGTGCAGGCGCGTCATCTCCCAGGCGATGAAGGACGCAAAAGGTACATGTAGCACCTTCTAGGTGTTAGCTGGCGACCTCGGGCTAAACCTGTGGAATTCCTTTGGGGTAAATTGTCAAGGAATCGCAACCCTGCAGCCGTGGCCGAGGCCATCGCCTTCCCAAGTCTGGTCAAAGTTAGTGGCAGAATGTGAGTCAAAGTCTGTAATAGCATGAAGTTAAAAGTTTGGCTTTAATTTTCTTATAGATAAAAATGTGCTCCCGAGTGAGATGAAGAGCCTGGCAGAAGAACTCAACAAACTCAAAGCAGAATTCTTGGAAGACTTGCGGCAAGGAAATCATTTGAAAAACCAAATTTGCCTAGAAAATCAATATTCTGACCCTGCTACAAGTGTAATTTGCACATTCCAGTATAAGGCAACCAATGTGGTTAATAAATATATTTTAAAATAATGACACAGAGAATGTTGGTGTTTTCTGAGTCCAGAGTGTTTAAAATGCAGCGCTCCTTCAGCAGGACAGCTGAAAACATCTGAGAGATGCAGCTTCCTTCTCTGGAGGCTTCTGCCTTCTGTGACTCCTCTCTCCATCTTGTGGAAGAGAAATGCAGCCAGAATTCTGTGTCTGACTTTGAACATCAAGCTAAAATCCTTAGATTTTATTTAAATTTCACAGAGTCATAGAAAAAGTTAATCTGGGAGGAACATTTAGAAGTTTTCTAGTCCTATTTCCTGCTTACAGTGGGACCAACTTCAAGCTGGATCAGCTTTCTCAGAGCCTCCTCCTCTGGCTGAGGTTTTGAAGAGCACCTTGGATGGTGACCTGCTCTGCTCTGGACAGTGGGTGGCTGAGGACGTCCAGAGAATACCTGCCTGGACAGGTATGAAAACAAGAAGTGAGATGGATGACTCTTTGCTCCTCTGCTTGTTCCCCTGACAGGAACTGCAAAGAACCAGAAAGTCCAGAGCTGCACGTACGATTAACTCCAGCGTGCAGAGGAGCTTAAAACTCGATGCCACCATCAAAGTTGCTAATAACAACATAGGCAGAAGCTCCACGTGCAGGGAAAGCCACCTCACCATGATGAAATCTGATTTCAGACAAGGAAGCGCTCTTGAGAAGAAGGAAACAGGAGTACAAGGAAACAAAAGAATGCGGAAGATGACCAACCACGCAGCAGTGGGCAGGAGTAAAAGCGTGTCCTCATTCAGCACTAAAATGAAGCATTTTCAAATTAAACAGACTGAAATGTAAATTCCTTGCTTAGCCAGGAGGCAAGCTCACCTTCCTTACCATATCTAGCCACCAGCAGTTCACTAATTCCACCTCTTGAAGCACAGGCAATTAATGCGAGACTTCATTAGAAAGTGTTATTTTATTCATATCTTACAAAAGCAAAGCTTCACAACATGAACTACACTAGATTAGAGTCGAGTTATTTCAGAATTAACCTTGTCATCTGAGAACATTCACTACACAATAAAATTTATTTTACAACTCTAACAGGTTTCATTTTGGCATACAAAATATGCTCTTTACACTGAAATACGTATTATTAACAAAGCAGGTACTTCGAAGCACATACACCAAAGATTGCTCAATGAAAAATGCTTCAGCAGGGGATAGATTTCCTGCAGCAGAACATCCATTTGCTGTAGATTTTCAAAGAAGCTTAAAATTAAGAGAAAACTTGCCAGTGAAGATTTCTAAATTACATTCCCTTCGTCAAAAAGAAAAAAAAAAACCCCAAAGAAGCAAGTCTCTCCCCCTCAAACATTCCGGAACAAAACAAATAGCAACAGATCATTTTGCTGGGAAACATGGTTGGAACGTGTCTTCCAGCACAGAGTTCTGTGTTAAAATGCCAATTGAACATTTTCTGTCAAAATCTTCTTTATCTAAACATGTATGTGTGAAAAAACAACTATTTTATTTCCTTATTAGCTGCTTCATGGTTTAAGTATTAACCAAGGTAATCTGCTAAGATCTTCAGGCTAATATTTGCATGTTCATTGCAATATTCCATCTCAATAAGTCTGTATTGAGAGTACTATAAATAGTGCAGGTTAAAAACGTCAACAAATCTAGAAAATAATCTATTACAATAAAAACAAACAAAAAAAACCCCACAAAGTTAATGTTTTGCACCTACAGGAGTCAAGCTATGGAAAAATTTCAGCTCATTCCCAAACTTCCCTGTTAATACAAGTTAAAATGCTAGTCACCACCTTAAAATATGAGGATTTTGGGGTGTTTTT
>JAVSBS010005182.1:0-23968 GCA_033124195.1 Coracias cyanogaster | reverse complement strand
GGGAATTTGCTGCTGTCAGTCTAAAGAGTCACTTCAAGTGAAATCTTGAAGGGATACAGTTTTCCCATGCTAGGATCAGAGTTAACAGATACTGATTCAGTTCAAATTTGAAGTGATTTGTGATGAATACTGTTAGATTCACAGGTCACTATAACTATGTGCTGAATTGGCACAGAGACCTTATGGGAAAAAGATGTTTAATTGGCTATATTTGGTCTTACTGAAATACTAAGAAAAATACAAAGGAAAGAAACAATGAAACCAAATGGTTAATGAAAGCTGTCAAACTGTCGGGTTTTTATCTCTTGTTTGACCATGGAAGATTACATCAAAGTTTCCTGATTCCAAACAGTTACTACATTTCTCAGTCCCAAAGATGAGAGCAGCTCCATGTTGCAATGCTAACAGGATGGGAAAAAATGAGGTGAAAGCTGATTTGTGAGGCCTCTACTGCTGGGGTACAGAAATACCTGATTGTATCAATACATAATTTTCAACAGCATAAATCCTTTCTGTGCACTTCTTTGGGTGAATACATAGGGGAAAAAAAAAAGCCATTTCCTTCAGTTAGTATACTCTACACTTCCTTGGATGGTTACTTGGGTGACCCTTTACCTTATGTTCTATGAATTAGAGAAGGTAGGAGGGAGATGATTGATGCTTAAAATGTTAAAGGAAGCACAATTGCTGTGGCTGGCACACTTTTTAACATTTGCTATCCTAAGACATCTTAATTCTTTCTTCTTTGGAAGGAACCTCTTGGAAAACCAGAAGGCTTCCCTCTTAATTCTGTAACTAGAGTATTTAGTGGGGTGTGGTGGTTTAGTAAAGCTGTGGCAGTTCGGTCTGTGCCAGCAGCCAAGCCACGTGGCCACTGCTGCTGCCTCCCTGCCGCCGACAGAGAAAAGAGTTTTAAAATGCCTTTTTGAGTTGGGATAAGGAAAGTTTGATATAGAAACACATAAGAAGCAATAGCAGTAACAAAAGCAATAACATCAGTAAGAAAGAAGCAGTACACAGAAATAAACAATACCGGGGACAAAGAGAGGGAGCAGACCGATCGCAAACGCCCGAGCCAAACCACCGGACCTGGAACTGGCCCCAGGACATGATGTCAGCATGGTATAGAATAGCCTGGCTGCACCAAATTAATCCTGTCCTGGCCAAACCAGGACATGAGGCTTCTTACTACAAAGCTTTGTAAGTCAAAAAACCTGCAATTTAAAGAGATTAGTATTGATAGAGCACAGGAATCATCTCTACATTTAAATGCAACTTAAAAACCAAACCACAAAAGAGCTCTATACTTTAATCTCTCCACAGTGCAAAGCAGCAAAGCTGCTGATGTAATTTTGCCCACTCCTCTCACTATAGTACTGGCTGGCATTTGACCCTGATGCCATTCATCAGTGATTCTCTGAGCACAGCCCACCTTGCCTGCAGAAGCTGACAGAGCTGCACGCTGCCCTGGACCCTGCTCCTTCCCACGTCCACCTCAGCCACGGCTCTGTCAGCCAGGAATGATAGGACTGGCACAGCTGCCTGGCTTTGCCTGAGTCTTGTGGGTGCAGTATATTCCACCATGCTCCTGCTACCAGAGGCATGCTGCAGACTTGTGGGAGGTGTCATGTACCTCCCAGAGCTTGTGCACCTGGGCTCTGCACTTGTGCCTTGTCACTGAAAGGTGTTTCATCATGTGCTATAAGCTTGAGCACTTGGGCATATCGTACCTGTGGTATTTCACTGTGGTTAGAGTCCATGGCTGTTCAAACAAATTTTCAATATACCAAAAAATGTTAATCATGTTGCATTAGGCTAAGATGGTCTTGAAAAAAAGGAATCAGACAACTCTGCTTTCAGGAAAATAAGCAATATCCATAGATGGATTTCAAAGCAGAATATTCTACTGCAGATGCTGTTGCCGTGTCAGGAAATACTCAGGACTGAAAAGCAGTGTGAGAATTGTTTTTACAGGCCATTATGTATGAATAATAAAAAAAAAAATCGTTTGCAGACATTTCTTACAAAAGACTGAGGTGGTGATTGTTGGCAACCCATCCAAACACAAATACTGTGTTAGATTCCACATTACAAAGGTATATGTAACGTACCAGTTGTGATCATATTGATAAATGGTAAAATTCAGGTGAACAAGCTTTGAAAAGACACCTTGTATGAAATGAATTAAGATTATTGCATTCAGTAGATATGCTCTGTAAGTTTTAATTATATATGACAACTATATTTTTGTAACTTGTTTTGAAGAAAACTTTTAAATTTTGCATAATACAATCCAATAGGAGGAAAATCTTTTGATGGGAATTTTCCTGAGAGCTTACTGGTTTGATGTCTTTAGAAGACACAACTGCCTTAATAATATATTTCCAATGGGTTTATGCTCATCTACATAAATAATTGCTCATAGACAAGTAATGAAGTAGGCAATACTGTGGGCCCCTGTCCATGAAAGGGCTGTTCAAAGGCAGCAAGGGCTGATGACATCAAACTAAAAGAAGTACTTTAAAAAGTATCAATTATAAAGGATAATGGATGTATATTTGCTATCTGGGAACTTAGAAGCATCAGAGTTATGAGATAGAATCACTTTTAAAACTATGTACTTTGCCCTAGGACAATCCAGAGATAAATCTACATGTGAGATGGAGAAGTCTGGTTATCTCCTCTGTCACTGTTAGAACAGTATTTCATCAGAATTACACAGGACTGAGTAAAGCATCTGTAACGCTGAAATGCACATGGTCTTCACTTCATTATTGTGCTGATCATATTCCCAGGCTGGTCAGTCCCATGGGAACATGTGTTACCTATGAAGTTAACATATGAAAGATGAGGACTTTCATATGGACTGAGGGAGTTCTTTGTGCAAACCTGTCTTTGCCTTTCTTTGATGTACTGTAGGAACTGAAATGTGTGTCTCTTCACATTTAGTCTGTGTCTAAAGTCTGCTTGCAGTAAAAGGAGCTCTAAGAATTATGGTCATTGGAGTCAACTGAAGTATTCCGCTCACCCTAAAACAGACACCTATATCTGACTAGATAGTTTTGCAAGCTCTACTGGCTGCATGCCTGAGGGTGCAGTTCATTTGTCCAAATACAAGTGTCTAATATCACCTGCAATAGCATAGGCCATCCTCCCTGGCCCCCACCTCCTGATCTGGAGGAGCACAAGTCTCCTTCTTGTCCTGTGCTGTATGACCTAGGCATGCCAGGGTGCCTCAGATGTTTACTTAGGCAATTGAATCAAACCATATTGTCTCTTAACAACTAACAAGAAGTTTATATACTACTGCGGTCATAAAGACATTCAGGTGCCTAAAACCTGAGATGTAATCTCATTTTAGGTACTATTGTTATAAAATTTTGCAGTTTTAAACACGCATGTTGACATCTTTAAGGACAAATACTTATTTCATCTATTTTAGAGATACACTGTTATGTCTACCTTGTGTTGCTTTCTGCCCACTTCAGCTATTTGCCTGAGTAGAACTGAGATGTGCCCAAGGGTCTACTCTTTTCCTACTTGTGAAAATAATCTAATGAATCAAAATCAGCTTTCTAAATCTACTGTGTGGATGTCTAAAGCTACCCACCCTGTGTGTGTCTGCATGCAGCACTGTGTTTATGGACTGAAGTGGCCAGAAGTCACAGAGCTCAGTTTCTTCATTGGTGCATACAGAAGAACTCTTGCAGCCTCCAGCATCAGCCTGAGCTTTGTCACAGACACAAAAGGTAAAACAAGACTAACACAAGTAATATGGGATATTTGAGGGGGCTCATGGGACTGTGCAAAACTTACTGTGGGTTGTGAAGTAGATGGGCCAAAGGTGGGGAAAGAGGAAGATTGGGAGGGACCAAGAAGGAACAACCTGCTCCTCTATAAGAAGGTGTCTGACTGCAGACTCTTTTAGTCACAGTTTGACTTTGACTCTTTCAAGGGCTCATCTCTCCCTTTAGTCTTCTGTGTTGTCTCTGTTCCTGCCCAGTCTTTAATGTCTCCAGGGATGGTGACTCAACCACCTCCCTGGGCAGTCTGTTCCAGGTCATGACAACACTTTTGGTGAAGCAATTGTTCCTAATATCCAATCTAAACCTCCCCTGGTGCAACCTGAAGCTGTCTCCTCTCATCCTATCGCTTATCACATGGGAGAAGAGACTGACCCCAACCTCACTACAACCTCCTTTCAGGTAGTTGTAGAGCGTAATAAGGGCTCTCCTGAGCGTCCTTTTCTCTAGGCTTATCAGTCCCAGTTCCCTCAGATGCTCCTTGTAGTGTGTTAAAATCTCGTATTTGCTATATAAAAAGAACTTGTGATAATCTACATAGGTAAGAGATGCAGTGCTGAAAGAAATACACTTAGGGGAAATTATCCAAAGTCTACAAACTATCTAAAAAACTACCTCTTTTAATTGCTATTTTTTTTTAGCACTATAACAAAGAATCATTATCTGTATGCAACACAGGCAAGTATCCCAAAGCTATCAGCTCTAGAAAGATTAGGAGAGCAATTAATTTTCCTGCTCTCTAAAGCAAGTGTAGAAGTAGCATTACCAAAATTACCACCTTTACAGATTGTACCTCACAATAAAAGCTGATAAAAATCTAATACAAAAAACTATTTTAACATACTGCTCAAAGAGGATGCAATTTGTTGTTATTTAGCATCCAGTCCTGAAAATGATCAGTAGATTATCACAGCCACTTTGAGCACAATTTATGACAAATGACGGTTAGGGAGATGGAAAGTGTCAGAAATCAGACTCTTGTGTTTAGAATGTTTTTTATTAAAGGTATTAAAAAGATGATATTTTCCCTGGCAGGGCAGAGGGAGAAATTACCTCCTGAATTAATTTTTAAATGAAATATTCTAATGGAAGCTATTAATTTTGACATTTTAAGTTCCTGGTATATCTTCAAATACGGGATTAATTTTCTAAAACTTATTCATAAGCAGTAGTTATTTAAATGTTTTCTTTATTTGACAGACCACATACAATTAAGAAAGAATTGTTTCTCTTGCCTTGTATGGTCACACGTGACTCTGAATTGTAACTGGAAGAACTGTAGATGCTAATGCTTTTTAGTTTTCTATAAAATTACCTCAGGGATCAACTAATAATAATTTATATTTAATATAAATTTATATTTATAATTAACTGATAATATAACAAATATTAGGAAGAAGTCATAGGTAGTTTTCAACTAGAATTAACAAATCCATTTCAATACCTGGTTACCTAGCAGGGAACTGAACTGATTTTTGGAGAATAAAACTCCAGGATCAAGCAGCTGGAGAAACATTACTTGTCTGTCAAAAACCTTTTAGCCATTCTGTTGTAAAGGTTGAAGACATCACCAGTCTGTGGTACATACCCCACATTTTGTGCAGTATGGCTAAGAGGGCACAATAAATACAGATAGCTAAACCAAGTACATTAATTTTAAAAGGAGAATAAAATCCAGCTGTCTGTAGATGTGATTGAGTTTGAAAAGTGCTTAAAAAACCTGTATGAAAACACTCCAGTGTTTGATGATACTTCCTTCCACAGTCACACACACATTGCATGGAGTGCAACCTAAGCACGATACGTCTGTCCCAACCTAGGACACTGACACCCTTGTCATTCACTGCTGTGTGACCTGACAAGACTTCTTGCCTTTTCTCTTCAACTTTTTTATTTCTCTTCAGCTTTCTGACTGATATTTTGGTTCTCTGAATCCTCAGCTCTTGTTTTCTCTCAGGTCTTCTGAGCTCCCTCTCATTGGTTAGCTACATACATGTCTGAGGTCAATTTATCTCAACACTTGTACCTGTAGTGCAGATGAAGGAAGGCCCAGCACTTGACTTCTTAGCCAGTGACTCCAAAGGGAGCTCTAAAAGCTTTCATTGATCATGTCAGTAATGGAAAGGCACCCCATAATGCTTACGAGAAGTAAGTAGGTATTTTAATCTGTTCTCTAGGATGCTATAGTTCATATTTTAACAAGAAAATGTACAATGATGTCCCAGTAAAAAATACAAATTTCTTTTGGCTGAAGTCAGTGATGATGACTTATTGCAAACTAAGAACCTTATTCTGGGTAATTTAAGTTAGTAAGATGTTTTCCAGAGTCACTGGAGTAGAATGGCTGTAGAATTCAATTTTGAGTAACATAACTTCAAAGACCAGCCTAACATTTTAAGATGTCATTTGTTCCAGTTTGTAGTAAAGCCCTTACATTTAAAATACTCAAGCTCATAAAAGAGGAAACTAGTAAAATATCTTTTGAAAGAGTTTGAATAAACTTGTTTTGACTAAAAAGTTCTCTCAGATGGGTCTAGGGACCTGGAAGTCACTCATTCCTGCCTGAGTTGGAGTTGTCCTGTTTCTGGGCCAGCTGGTTCCTCAGGCTGTCTAAGTTTCCAGTGTCAGGGCAGGAAGGAAGGTTTCCAGCACATGTTATTTGAAATCAACTTATTTCCACAGGATATTATAGTTTAGACAAATCGACAATTGCCTATAAGAAAAAAATTCAATTGGAAAATATCCAACCAGCCTTTTTTGAGATGACAACTCTTATCTGGAAAAAACAGTGGTATCTCTAGCCTATCTTTGAGATCTTCATCAGGGTGATACTATTTTAGAGTTCTGTCTGCTCAAGCCTTTGGAACAATCAAATACAAGATTATTCCCAAAGGACTATTAGTGGCTTAGCACAGAACATAGACTTTGATCTCTTTAGTACAAGGATAAGAACTTACAGTATTTGTATGATAATGCTCTTCATATTAGATGATGGACTGTTCAGACAAAATTTTAGAGCAGTGCAAAGGATGTTATATCTGGCCATCGTTAGAAAAGTGACTGCAGCTGTGCCTGTGACTGGATGCCAGTGAGATTAATCAACTGAACCACTGACATCTGGTTATAGGAAAACTACAACCAGGACATGGAAAACCAGCTGGAGTATAAAATCTGAAGTACTCACAAAGGATCATAATTTATCTTCAAATTGGAAGAAAATAAACAGGTTAACACAGATGTGCATATGCAAAGAAAGAATAAACAGGAAGCAGACGTGACTTGGTAAATGCTAGACGCATGAGCTGCTCAGTGCAAACATGCACAATCCCTGTTTGTAGCTTTTCAGCTTGCATCTCCTTTTCGCTCTAATGGAAACATTGATAATTAGAGAGATATATCCTGCAACTGACAGACTCTTTTTTTTTTTTTCTTAAATTTCTTTTTTAAATTAATAGGTTAGTTCCCCTTTCAGCCTCTTCTAAGACAAGTGTTCTGACATGAAGCAATGAAACAACTGCCTGCAGTCTATCCAAACAAGAAAGCAATCACAAAACTGAATAACTTGATGTTTTGCTGATGAACATGAGATCACCACAAGATCTGTGTATTTAATGTATTCCAGTCAAGCCCTCAAACATGGCACAAGTAGCAGATAAACTGGCACCTCACTGTCCTTAGCAGAATGATTTTTATGTTGAGCTGATATGACACAAATCTAGAAATGTTACACTTCTTTATAGATGCTACCCAAACCCAAATGCATCCTGTTAAGTCTTCTGTGTTTGTTGTAGAGACTTTTACCTGTATATCTGAGAACCATAGTTCCCCTGTAATCCCAGTGCAAATGCCAGATCCCTGATACCTCTGCACTTTAAATTCAAGGAAAGCTGCAGCCCTTTGCAAGCAGCTCTTTAGAAGGTGGATTTTAGTCTTATCTATCTTGACAATTTCCCATGCAACTCACACAAAGTCCTTAAACTAGACTCATTTGGTTCTGAAAGTTTGCTATCTTTAATAATATTTGGCAATAATTGGATCACAATGTCCAGTTTCAAAGATAGACCCAATGAACCAGTGACACAGTGACAGGTCCTCCCCATATCTGACATCAAAGCTATTTTTTAGTCCTTCCACTTCTAACTCCAGGCATTGAGCTTAAAGTTTTGGGACCAGACCCTCAGACCATATATGAAAGCCATTCTGCTCGAGTGTATCATCCAAGAGTTGATACATTTGCCATACTAGTCCTTAAAACAAATGTATGTTAAATACCATTACTCAACCTAGAAGAAAGCTGTGAAGCTCAGTGTACTGAAGTTCGTGAGGTTATCTTAAGCCCTTTCAGAGACTAAAAAAAAATTGAGAGATGGAGTTTTGAACAGTTACACTTTCACTCTTAAGTCATTGACGGTTTGTTAGCCAGAAATCCTTTGTTGATCTCTTCAGAACAAAGATTTACTTTTGAAGAACCTTATGTTGATAAATGCTTGATAAATGAATAATGTATTCTTGTCAGCAGCAGGATACACACACTTACTGAATGATGAGCTTCTGCAGAAATTAATTTGAGATGCAAGCTGTTGAAAGCTGATTTTGTTGGTAATAGCTAAAAATTCACATAATTTAATGGGCAAGTAAACTGCATACATTTATATTTTGGAGGCACAGAAATATTTTCTTTCCTTCTGAATAATGTTTGTAAATATGATTTTTAAAATAGATTTGCTGAATGAAGCAACCAAGTGAATATTCAAAGAAGTAGATGAAATATTAATGCAACAAATAATTGGAACAGCTGTAATTGTGGAATGACTTGTGTTTATGGTCGAAGTTAACTTTTAATTTTAAGCTTATTTTCAAATGACCGATTACAAGACCGATTTAAAAACTGACCCTTTCCTTACTGCTGCACAGTTAAATAGATGGATATCGTCCTATTATAAGACTAATCTCATATGATTCCAGTGTGCTGCTCTGGATCAGTCAATCACAAAATTGGGCCTGGTTCTGTAACAGCAAATTAGATATTATTGCATACATGTCCTCCCTTTTGCTTCTGAAGGAAATAGGAAACAGAAAAGATGTTTTTTCCTCTATCACAATATAGCTATTCTTATGTTTATCAACAATTTTTACTATTCAAATCTAATTTAGAGGCATCCATTGCTTTTTCACTATAGACTTTATGAGAAGAGCCCTTCAGAGCTGTCATAAGCTGAAGAATCCTTTAATCAGAACTCCAAATCTGTCTTTGATGAAGAGGCTGGTCATGTTGCAGAAAATTTGCCTGCTGATACCATTTCTGTTATGCTTTTAGCAAAACACCAAAGGTCAAAGCAGCATAAAATATACAGCATTTTCTAAAAAGTAGGGATGAATTAATAATAAAATTATCAGATGTGACCTGTTATGGTGTGAGATTGCAAAGTCCTGAAATGCCATCTCTGAAGGAGGCACCTTGCCAACACTATCCTTTTGGAGCTGAATCTAAAATCTCATAAATCAGCACTTTTCTGACCTGAATTTCCATTTTCAGAAGTGCAAGGAAAGAGATTTCAGAACAGTGCCATTAGAGATAACATAATACCACAGCCTGAAAATAGTTTGATTGCTTTTCCATTATAAAATATGACATGGTACACTAATACATAATGTATTTTTGAACATTGGAGAGATGAAATATGGGAGAATAAAGGGACAATTGTTCTCCTGAATATGCAAAGCTGACTTTAGGCTTCAGCAGAGTAATCTAATTGGAAACCGCAGCTGTTTTTCTTTTAAGGCAACTACGTAATGCAACAGATGTGACTCAACATAAACAGAATAACATTAAAAAATCTTTAAAAATCTTACAGTTCTACTGAAAAAAGATTTCATAAGAAGTTCTCTTCATATCTATGATTCTGTAGGGAAATTTAAGCTTAAATGCTTACACAGGATTCTTTTGACGGGACATATAAACAAAAGATTCAGAAGTCTCAGCTAATCCTCATGGTTCAAGCTCTTGTATCCAGATATCTAGTGTCTGTCTGTTTTTTTAAGAAAGCAGTGAATGGGTTGAGGAACCTACTGGAGAGAGGAAAAAAGTGTGCTTCGTCTGGAAGCAACTGAGCTGCTTTGGCAAAAAGGCTGCAGATTGAAGGTTGAGAAGAGGAGAGAAGAAGATGTCTCCAACAAGACCGTATGAACAAGATACTGAGCCAGCCTTGCATTGTATCTTTCTTTAGCCAAGATTTCAAGCAAAATAGAAGAAACCTAAATAGAATACAGGAAAAAATTCTGCAACTTTCTCGTGCTGTCTTTACAGTCTGCAGCTCTTCATTGCTTCACTATCACCATTAGGAGTCATAATCACTCAGTTACAACTCCTGTGTTTTATGTCCATCTCCAGTCTAGTGATAAAAAAAAAAACAACAAAACAAACCACAATTACAATTAACAGATGCAGAATTTAGATCTTGTTTACATGGTCCTCAGCATGGGAGATGCAAACCTGAGCCTGACTGGAAGGGGATATTTATTTCATGGATGCTTATAAAATACATGGTATTTTTTTCATTCTAAATCAGAATAACTTTTTTACAGACTTTTCCAAGGAATGGAAATGCAGACTTTTGACCATCTTTAGGGAAAACAATTCCTCCCCAGTCTGCTTTCACACTCTGAAAGATTGACCTTGCCTTCTTTGGTAAGCTGGCACGGAGACTGAAATTCAGAAACCCAATTTGGGCACTTTCATTCCGTGATTGCAGAGTATTGGAAAAGGAAAATGAGGTTCACAGCCCCCAGAGTCTGTGACAGAGAGGACACAGACATCTTCTGCAGTTCTTGTTGCTGTGTATGAAGATAGAGGAACTCACAGCCCAAGGCTACTCTCTAGACTGAGGGAAGTGTGTGGGTAAAGTCAAGTCATCATTTGGGAATAGGCATGTGACTGTTTCTTGGCTGTGTTGTGTTGCACTTTGGCAGTTGAATCTGTAATGAAAACCACTAAAGAGGATCAGGCATAAGGGACTGTTCAGACAATAGCTATAGCCACTGCACACCCTTCCCTGCTCTGTCTCTGGTCCAGGACATCTTTTCCCTTCCAGCCCTTGGGCTCTTCCAAAGCCTTTCAAGAAACAAAAGTGACAACAACTTCAGTTAACTCTAAACCAACTCTGGTTTCCAAAACCGATAACTGGAAAGAAGAAACAAAGATTGTTGTGATGGTGCCTATCTATTTCTCACAAAGTATGAGTGTCCTACAAAGCTGAAAATGTGGATTCCTTTCAGCTTCAAAGAGATTTTCCTGTTCAAGGTAAAAACCTCAATGTCTAGGCAAAGCAGAAGCCGGGGATCGTGGAGTTGGGCATCCTTCACATTTAGCCTTTTGAAGTTGGTGGGGAGAAACACAGTTCTGGAGCTGGTGATACATATTTTTCCTTTGGAAGAGTAATGGGGCTGTCTAGAATTCCACTTTCTGATATGTTTTTTCCCTTTTATTCTCTGATTGTTTCATGCAATATGCATTAGCAATCTCTGGGGTGAGGACCTGAAAAATGGTTTCCCTTCTGACTGAGTTTTAAGCATAAAATAAGTTTTGTTCATTTTTATTTCATCCAGGTGTCACTACAGGGCAGAGTCAAGGTTGTTTGGTACCTCCAATAAAACATTCCTGTACTTGGATAAAAACCATCATTCTGGTTTTTTTTAAATGTACAAGGAAATCCTAATTATAGTACATGAAGCAAACCAGTGTCTACACGGATAGACAATACATGTAGCTCTTTCATAATATCCTTATTCTATACTGGTTGATGAATTATTAAATATAACACAGTTATTAAAAATGGAATGACTTTGATATTGGTTTTAGCTGTAAGAAATTGCACATCAAGTATTCCAGGTCCTCAGACCTGTTACAAAATTGGTCCAACATAAGGCCCGGAATTAAATTAAAATGAGGTGTGAAGAGTAGCCTAGTGAATGTTGACAGCTGACCTTCTGAAATATTAATACAGCTTGACCTAAGCTTTATTGCTTTAAACCTGCAACTCATGCAATTTCCCACAGGCAGCATAGTCCTGAGACAAAAAAACTCATGACTAAGAAACAGTGGCTTCATTTTCCACACAGATTTTGAACGTGTCAGTGTTTCTCCACCGAGGGCCTGCGTGAAGCTTGTTGCTTCCTCTTGATCTGCCCAGGTTAGATGCCCTGGGGTTTACTTGAGATTTGAGTGTTTCTAATAACTCCAATGTAAGGACTGACTGAAACCCCGCATTCCTCCTTTAGGTATATCATATTTTCATGTATTTTATTAAGGAGAAACTTCTGTGATTTCCCACCATGCTTTCTATCCCTCTGCTTAGTTTTTCCTACTGCTTTATTGTTTCCCGCCTTCTGGTGAGCCCAAACCCCTCTTTCTGCTTTGAGATGCCTTATAGCTCTCGATATTCCTATGGAAGGAGGGCTATAATGAAATCTGCTCCAGCCACCCTTGGCATAAAAAGAAGTAATGGAAATTTTTTATACCTACTTTACAGCACTTTTATGTGGCCAAAGTGGTGGTATAAAAGTATAGATACACATATATAAAACCTCCCAGGACTTCAAGAGATTTTTGGTAGCCCTCACTCCACCATCTCCCCCCCTTTTCCCATGCTGCAGCCTGCTTTCTGTCAGAACAGCTGCCACGGCTGACAGAAGGATCTGGCTGAAACGCGGTGATTTCGCTCCCCTGGTGGGGACACCACTGTCTGGGGACAGATGGGCATTTCTGCAGCCTGTGTGCAGAGCAGGGAGTAGCTGGTCAGAAATGCTATGGGGGAACATCTGAAACCCTGTTGCTCTCCAGAAGTTGAGCACTAATCAGCATTTCTGCAACTCTCCCAGTATTTCATAGCTTGGGAAGCCTTTCATGTGCACATATTGATTGTAGGCATCTCCACAGTCTGGCATATATTTAATGTCGTTTTGGATCACAGTTTTGCTACTGGAATCTGCTTTATGTGCCTGAATACTTTTTTTTAAATTTTTTTTTAAATTTTATGTGGCCCAGTCTAGCTTTAAGCAAGAGATTAAAGACTATCAGCACAAAAAAAGAAAAAATAAAGAAAAAAGAATGGTTAGAGGCTTTCAGCTGCTAAATATTTTTATAAGAAACACTATTTCACTTAAAAAAAAGGAAATGTTTCCATTTTGAAAATAAAAGACAAGCGCTGCACTGAGAAAGATATTCACGCTGGGCTTTGCTCTAATTCAAAATCTGTCTCTATATGTATTAGTGATATTTCATGGGTTTGGTGATAAATAGGAATAATACAAGGGTAAAAACTCTGAATTTTGCTCTAATTTAAAATCTGTCTGTATATATATTCATGATGTTTCATGGGTTTGGTGATAAATAGGAATAATACAAAGGTAAAAAGTCTTAGAATAACGGCAAAAAGGATTTTTCTTTTGCGGACTTTTACAAAAGGAAAACAATCTCCAGAGGCCCCCAACTCAAGTTCCATATGCTAACTTAGTATGTGAATGTTTAATCAGAGTTAAAAATTTTAAAATGGGACCATTCATTAAAGATACTGAGAGAAAATTCTCACAGTTTTGTATAGGGATATACTAAGACAGAGCCAATTAAAAAATTTATAAGGTTAACATAATAGGAAGGAGAATATTTACATCTGCAAACTAATGTAATTAAAGATCACATTTCCATGTTAAATACTAAATAATAATGCACTGTGCTTTATAAGAAAATTATGTTATATCATAGATAATTGTGACTAGAGTTGTCTTTGAAGTATTGACAAGAGTTGATTAAAAAAGGCACATACCGCAGTTATTTCTTTGTAAATCAGTTATTTTTGAAAAAATTTTGTATATCTTTTATATTTTGAAAAATATTACTTTTATTATGATTGGAAAAACATATCTATAGGTAAGGCAAGTATGAAAACTGTTGTTAGAATGAGGGAAGGAGGTCACTTTTTTTGCAAGATGCATGAAAAGCTTATTCCTCAAAAACTGGATCCAGCAGACTGACTTGCTGTCATTCACTCAAAATCTAGTAAAGCTATTAAAGATACATGCTCAATTAAATGAATATGACTAACCAGTTTGATCCTAATACACAGATAAAATGTTTTAATATTCTATTAGGTGTGCTAAGAAGATCAGAAGTAGGATTTGCCTATTGGACTGTAGCATCCTTCATACGCAACTACAACCCGAAACACAAAACATTAAAGCCAAACTCCTCCGCACTTTTCACAATGGGGATCCTATTTTCATAAAGGCATGTCATTCCTACTCTTGTGTTCACAGCCATGTTTATTCCACTATAAAAAGGACTAGTTTCTTACAACGATTAATAGCAGGAACCACAAACTCCCTTGTTTCCTTGGGCCTGATCTAAACCCTCTCCTCTTTTACAGGAATATTTGCACTAATTGGAAAAATATTTTGGCCCAACTGGAAAACCTGCTAAAGTCAATGGGCTTTCTTCCATGAATGTTGCCAGAATTTCCTCCCCTCTATTATTAATATTAACATTAATAGTATCTGCATATGTTTTCATGAGTGTAGAGGACTCTTTTTCAAAGCAGCTTTCAAAGCACACAGATACAACCGTAATGAGACCTTGCTGGGCCTGACTCATCCTTGTGTGCTTGCAGGAAAGGGGCTCTCCTGCTAGCATGAATCCCTAGTTGCAAAGACTCCTCAGGAGCCTTCAAACAGCGCAGCTGTTTCCTACTGCTGAAACAGTCCTTATCCCCAGCCAGGTACTTGAGCACTGCATCTCTTCCTTCCTTATCTTGCACTGCCTGGTATGCCTGGCTCCACCACCTCATCTATGGTGCTCCCCGCACAGGGCTCCAAACATTCTGCCTGGCCATGCTTCCCCTTGCCCCCATAGACTCCACCAGCCTGCTCTGCGTTCCCTGTTTCAGATGTCCTAAACCCCATGTCCAGCTTGTGTTACTGGAGTAGTGAACAAAGGATGGTTATCAGCTTCCTAATCATAAGATGGGCACATTTCCTATATTCATTAAAAATATACTTTATCCAATACCTGCCTTGTCTCTAAAAAAAACCTACTGAAGCTATGGGCAAGCTAAAGCTGAGGAGAACAGAAAAGGGCACCTAGCTATCATAGCTTGTTGCCAGTTTGTTACTGACTTGTTTCTAGCTAAGACAGAGATGCTCCAGTTACAGCAGAGAGCTCCCACATGGAGAAGCTGGGTGTTCTTTGCCGTCCTTTAAGGACCTTAATATAAGTCTTCACATCTGTCAACTGTGTTGCAGAGCAAGCACTACCGACTGCTTTGCCACTCACATGACGTCTTCCACAGGTATCCATTTTTTATCAATTTCTAACTGCTTCACTGTGGAATTTGTTTTCGCCTGAAAACTGCAGCGTGAATTACCATTGCCTCTGTAACTGTGCAGTAAGGAGAAACCCCTGTTTGTTCATCCTTACCTGATGCCAGCTGGAGAAGCAGTGTTCAACTCAGTGGAATTACATCAGCTGATCCAGCTGAAAACCTGGTGTTGTTACTATTATACATGGCCAGAAGGAGCTGAATGTGTATCTGTGGTTTTAGAAAGATGTGGAGATGCATGTTAATGGTTTAAAGGTTGGACTAGGTAATCCCTGAAGACCTTCCAACCTAGTATTCTATGATAATAGTGAATTTATCACTGTTCACATCCCTATATTAATTATAAGGAAATTAATAACTTCTTTATTTTGCGTGTGAGGAGCCTTCTGTATTTAAATACCTTAGAAGCTTGTTAGGGATTTTTTTTTTTCTTTTTAAAGCTCCTGAGACTGCTGAACAGCTGCCAGCTGTACCTGAGCAGAAAAATGAGGCTATTAACACATTGCCAAGCAAATACTGCATTATACACTGCTGCATATTTCAGTTGTACTAGCCAGTATTTACAATTCAAATAACACAAGCATTTAGAAATTATGTTGTTAATTTGTGGTAAATTTTCATTTACTAATTTTTTTTTTTTTAAATATGTATTAAATCTTGATTTGGTTCAATGAGTCTAATATTACCTGAATGGAAAGCTCCTAGAAAACCAACATAGTTTTATAATTTACTTAAAATAATATTAATCAAATACAATACAAATATTACTGTTAAGATTGTCTTACAGAACATGTGGAATATGGTCATGGATTACAGTTCTATTTGAATAAACTACTGCGTATGGCCCAGGTTTACCCTGTGTTCTGTCATTTCTGTTTCCATGAGGGTGGCTATTGCAAATGGACTGAAAGTTAGTGAAGCTATAAACACCATTGATGTTGTTATGTAATCAGTGCAGATGCCCTTATATCCATGATGTATAGAGTGATGCTACACGACTACTTCATATTTTTCCTTCTCAAATGACATGAATAGAGAATCAGTTCTCCAGACTTTGCCCTTAATCTTCATCACAGTTGTTGGGTCACATAAAGCCCGTGCAATGCTACAGGCTTGGAGAAGAGAGGCTGGGAAGCTGCCTGGTGGAAAAGGGCCTGGTTAATTCTGGCTAACAGCCATCTGAATATGAGACAGCAGTGTGACCAGCTGGCCAAGAAGGCCAACAGCACCCTGGCTTGTATCAGAAATAGTGTGGTCAGCAGGACTAGGGAAGTGATCATCCCTTTCTACTCAGCACTGGTGAGGCTGCACCTCGAATACTGCATTCGGTTTTGGGGCCATCACTACACGAAGGACATTGAGGTGCTGACGTGTATTCCAAAGAAGGGTAACAAAGCTGGTGGTGGTTCTAGAAAACAAGTTTTATGAGGAGTGGCAGAGGGACCTGGGGTTGTTTAGCCTGGAGAAAAGGAGGCCCAGGGGAGGTCTGACTGCTCTCTACAGCTAGCTGAAAGGAGGTTGCAGAGAGGTGGGGGTCAGTTTGTTCTCCCAAGTAACAAGTGATAAGACAAGAGGAAATGGCCTCAAGTTGCACCAGGGAAGGTTTAGTGTGGATATTAGGAAAAATTTCTTCATCAAAAGGGTTGTCAATCAGTGGAACAGGCTGCCCAGGGAAGTGAGGGAGTCACCATTTTTGGAGGTATTTAAAAGGCATGTGGATATGGCAATTAGTGACACAGTTTAGGTGTGGACTTGGCAGTGCTAGGTTAATGGTTGGACTTGATGATCTTAAAGGTATTTTCCAACTGAAATGATTCTATGATTCTATTATATGATTCTAACCAACACGATCCCTCAGCAGACTAGATGGTACTCGTGGCTTTAAACTTGAGCTATGTGCTTCTCAGAATGCAATCTTGAAAATGGCCGTATTTCTAAAAGACCATGGACAATCCATAGAGACATCCTCCTGGTGTCCTGCAGCTCCGTTTCTGGCTGGTCAGAGATGGAAAGTCTGTCTCAGTGGTGACCAGACCCTCCTGGCTAGTTTTTGTGTTATGAAACTGGGTACAAGACACTTGAATTTCCATCTGTTGGCATTTCCTCCCTGCTGTCCCTTAGAAAACTATGGAGTTTAGAGAAATATAACTCTTCAATTCTTGAAAATATCCTTCAAACTGGTACTGATTTTATTCTGTCTTATAGTAGTTGAAAACAAAGAAGAAGGCAGAGAAACCTGACTGTGAAGGAAAGGTTCAGAAAGACAGTTTCTGCCTTTTGCATTGTGATGCTGGGTTAAGGACATCTACTTTCAGACACAAGATGCAATGACAAGCAAATTAACAAGATGGATTTATACTGCTTATTCGAGCATCAGAGAACCTTTGAATTCTGTGTCTAGTGCTTTATGTGTCAAAGATAGTCCTGAAAGTTAATACTACAACTGTAAAAACATAGCAGTATGCCATTTCCTTTCTACATTACAAAAACTATTACTGGAGCAAGAAATTTTCTAGTTTTCATAACATCACAGATGAACTGAAATATTTTTTCCTTGATCCATTATTTTGACTTGTGTTCTTAGTGTAGGTTTAATTTATTTCTTTTTAATAAAACAACTTATACTATACGAGAGACAAGGATCTCTGTAATTAAAGATTTTTAGTTAGTCTCCTGAGTTCAAAAATTGTATGTTATACTTACAGAGAAGGCTAAGTTGAAGCTTTGTAGAATCATAGGACAATACAGGTTAGAAGGGAACTGCCAAGATCACCAGCCCTTTGTGGGAAAGAGAGCCTAGATGAAATTATCTAGCACTCTGTCCAATTGCTACTTAAATTTGCATCTGATCACATTTCCATTTAGTATTTTCAAACTCATGGATGAAATTTAGTTCTCACTGTTATTTTATAAATACCGAATGGCTTGCACCTCACCAATAGCTAATCCCAGGTTGTCTGAGCCCTATACCCCACCTGATCACACCACCTCTTCTATGTGGGAGTTACCTGGGAGAAGTCTGGAGGATGCCCTCCCCTACATGTATGTGTCCCAGTGAGGGACTACCACATTGGCCTCTGCAGGGCTGAAGTTCATTGTGCTGCTGAATCTGGCCCTGCAGAAGGATAGGCCTGGGAACAGCAGGACTACCTAGGACATCACAGACATGAGGACCTGCCCAAGTTTCAATGTTTGTCCTATTACCTGTGTCCTGCTGCAGTCTGGTCCTAGTCATTTCCTTCCGGTTGTGCTTGAATAAGTGAAGAAAGCGGTGGGAAATGCAGGGAGAGCAGCACTGCTCATTCTCCCAGCAAGTCTGTAACTGAACTTGGAGACACAGAGGACAAGGAGTTTGAAATCACGTATTCCCATAACCTATGAAAAGATGTAGCTCTGTCCCTATTCTCTTCACTGACACAACCTCCTATTGATTTAAATGGACTCATGACTAACTCCCAAGAACCAGCCCTCTGTCACAGGATATTTAATAAATGATTATAACTTCTTTTAACACAACTTTACCACTAATGATCTGGATTTGTCATGTTTTCATTGAAGAATGTTTATCCTGACTGACAGTCTTATGAATGTTGTTGCACACAGATGTCATCATGATTTCAGAACAGCTCAGGCTATAGAAATGACTCAGACTTACTCTCAAAAATTCCCTGTGGACAGCAAAATAACATTTTATCCCTTTGGTAGTTATCTTCCTGTGCACTTGAATGAGAAATCTGTGTTGCCAAGTAGTCAGTTTAATAATGTCAAGATCTACTTATGAAGCAACTGTGCAATAAATCCTGTTACTTATATTTTATGAAGTTTCATTGTGAAAACTGGATGAAAATTCAGAGAACTGGAACACAGGAAATTCCGCCTCAACATCAGGAAAAACTTTACTGTGAGGGTGACAGAACACTGGAACAGGCTGCCCAGAGAGGTTGTGGTGCTTCTTTCTCTGGAGACTTTCAAAACCCACCTGGACATGTTCCTGCCATAGGTGAACCTGCTTTGGCAAGAGGGCTGGTTTAGATAATCTTCAGAGGTCCCTTCCAACCCCTACCATTCTGTGATTCTGTGAAAATGCTTTTGTTATAATTCAAACTTGGCACAGAGAGGAGCAGGATCACTGACTGACCGATGCACATTGCAGATAAAGCTGTGCCACCAAGTAAATACCAAGAAGGACTGTGGGTAGCAAAAGAGAGGGCAGGTTTAGCCCAGGGAGTGTCCAAGAAGTGAGGAGCTCCTCAGAAAATAAAAAAGGAGAAAAAAGGTCAGTAATCCAGACTTCTCTGGCTCTGGTGGTTGTAGGCATCAAAAATGATCCACACCTAACAAAATCTGTATAGCTTCAGGTGATGGGAACTATAATCAGTGTACCAATGGGAACGGGACTATACACATCTCAGTGTGATATTTAATTAAACTTAATATTTTATTTTGTTCAATGTGTGAAATGCTATCTCAGGTTTCTTCAGTTTGTTATTTTTCACAGGTAACACTGAAAATGCAAAAAAATAGGAAAATATCTTTAGTAGTGTAGACAGAGGTGCTGGAGATTAACATTTTTTTCTCATCTATTGTTATACAGGAGAAATATTGCAAGATTACAATATGCTTTTTTGCATGCACTTTTACCCAGAATTTCTCCAGTCACTGTTAGGAATCACCATAGTACATAAAAAATTTGTCAGGCAGAGGTGGGAAAATCTTGCTGGTTTTTAAATCTTTCTCTGTGTATGAACTAGCTGCAGATGGTTAAAAAATTATTTTAGAAGTTGCAAGGAAGCCATAGGAAGATTGAGTGCCCCCCATAATAATTTGCTACTCACTGCTTCAAACAGCTGAGGTCACTACAGTTGAATTAAGGGGATATAATTTATTGCAGGACTGCACAAAGTGGTTTAGAGATTGGAGATTTCTTTGGTTTTGGAAACTCTATTATCTTGAGACTACGCTATTCATTTACACAGCCTGTGAGGGTAATTTGGAAGATTCTGGAAAAAGGTGAAATATAATTTTAAAAGTTGACTATTTGAAAAACTACTGTCTAAGTTACTAAATTACATCACCTGTGTGTGTACTGTTGCTTTGGCAACAAACTTAGACTTGATATTTCTTTGTCTCCAATTTCATGCAACGACTCGTATTTTTATAGCCTAAGTTCTAAGTTCTTCCAGAAAGGCTTAGCCAATGGGAAGCAGTGGGCTTCTGACATAAATGGAATATAATCCACTTTAACATGTCTCTCCATTTATACAAGAGGCAAAATATTTCTGACATTCCAATATTTCTATAACAAATTTCTAGTAACAGTGGAAGAAATGTAATGACCACAAAAATTCATTGGAGGAAGGAGAAGGGGTAGGGTTCTGGAATCACTTCCAGGCTTGTCAGTCCTGAACTGAATATTTGAATCCCTTGCATTCCTAAAAACAGGTAGCAGAAATGAAGCTTAGCCTTATAATTTGGGAAGGCAAATTCTGTCTAGAGACTCCAGGTGTGGCGAAAGGCTCACCTTGCTGACTGGGTCATAAATTGATACCTTTCAAGTGTAATCGGTGCTTTGAAGGACATAACCACCTAATGTAGCATGAAATAATAACTTGTCCATGGACATACCGCAAGATATTTTCTGAAATAAAGTTTCTGAAATAAAGTTAAGGAAGCTGCATTTTCCCTGCAGTGCCCTCCACAGCACAATAACAGCTGCCCTGCAGCGAGGGCTTATAAATGGGGGAAGGAACTAAGAAGGACAAATCCTGAAAGGCACATACTGCTTCTGTGCTGGACTTGCCTCCCTCCTCAGAGTTCAGAGATAAAAACTGTGGTCCCCAGATATTGGCCCATCTAAAATTAGCAGAACTGTTGTAAGATGCTTATTGCCTGATTTTAGTCTGTCATGTCAGGTTACTGTAGGTTGTGAGACCGTGCACTGGATGATGCATTTTGTCTCAGGTATTGTTCAGTGGAGTAGCAATTTCCTTTGATGTTTTTTTCTAGGCATGATATAGTTTTTCTTAATACTTGATTTTCCTTCCTGATATACCATTAATTCATCAGGTTCAGCTGGGCTGGATAAAAGCCCAATGTAAATAATTTACAGAAAGCTGAGAAAGCATATTTGAACATTTTCTGATAGCTACTTAACAATTACTATCTAGACCTTTTATTTTTTTAAGCAAAAGTTTCTTAATGGATGTTTGAGAGTGTACAGCCAATATTACTCGTGTTGTTTCTCCATGAGGCTGCCCAGGGAAGTAGTGGAGTTACCATCCCTAGAGGTGTTAAAAAAAATGAGTAGATGTGGCACTTCGATACATGGTCTAGGGGTCAGGGAGATATTGGGCAAAGGTGGGACTTGATGATCCTAGAGGTCTTTTCCAACCTAAATGATTCTTTGATTCTATGATTCCAGTTTCAGATAGGAAAATCTGCTCTGTGAGATACAGAGCTAATGTTATAACATAGTGACTACACCATGTATGATTTACCCTCCACAGAACTTAATCTGAAAGAAAATTCTTCTTTGACTGATGATTAGAGTGTCCAGCAGGTTTTCTAGACACTTGGTAGAACTCCATTCTTCCTCTAAAAGAACTAGAACATGCACCAAAGAAATGTAACCTAATCTATAAAACACAGGATATGAAAGAACAAGTGTTTCTAATCACCACTGTCAGAGTGCTTCAAATCTGTAAACATACTTACTTGTTTCTTGGGGAACCACGTAAGACACACAGCCCTCTGTCCTGCTAAGTGACTACCCTGGAAGAAAGGGCTCCCACCTGCAGGGAGAGGAGAGAGCCCAGCTCTGCTTGAGCCATAGCCCAGTGCTTAGCAGATCCCCCCAGGATGAGAGAAACCCTCCAGCAGTGCATCTTGTGTAAGCATAGACCATAGGAAAAATGCGGTTTGTCATTGCTTGCCTCTTCTGGGCAAGGTTCTTGGTGGATTTTGAACAGTAGTTGAGCATAAGTCTAGTTTTGGTATTCCCCACATAACTATACCTCCCCCCCATGTATTTAAAATGTAGTTAAGCTATTTTTGTGACAGCTAGAAACAACTTATGGAAGATAAAAGTACATGAGTCATATTTCTAAGGGAAATTGCACAGCCCCATGCATTTCTATAACTATTATCAAGTCTATTATAGACTATATGATAAACTATTACAAAATCTAGATGGAATAACTGTCTCCTGAGAATGAAAGTTAATTAAGTCCTTGGAGAAAATTTGAACTGTCAGAGCTTAAAATGAAATTAAAAACAATTACGAAATGCTTGCATACATTTTAGAAAAGAGACAATGCCATTGATAAAAAGTAAGTCAGAAGTATGTCCTGGGATATGGGTGAAAATATATATTTAGATAAAAACCAAAGATAATTAGAGACTTCTGAGGGAAAAGAAAATTAACATAGCACACACAATGTCATTTTATTGTAAAAGCCATAAGTTCCTGGGAAGTGTTTCAGTGGTTGAAATACAAAATCCTTGAAATGGCAGATATCGTGGGATGGCTTAAGTCAGATTCTTTAAGGGAGTATTGATCTAGTGCTTCTTTTGCGCAGCATTCTTTTGGGGCGTTCTGATTTGCAATGCCTTAAAGGAGCAGGTTTTAGTGAGTTTTGAACACCGCACCATTCCAACATGGTGCACCTCTGAGCTCTGACGCATACAAAATCAGTTGTCACTCATCACAGCATTTACATCTCAGAAGAATTTTGTGTTTATCTGGCTCTTCAATGTGGAAATATTTAAAAATTGATTCTGGGAACAATAATGCTTCTCTCTTCAGCTATGCCAAGCAAAAGCCACTCTGGACTGCAACCCCAGAAAGCCAAGACTGTATAGACAAGTACTGTGAAGCACTATTGTAGTTCTGCAGCAGAGAAAAAAGAAGAAGGATTATTTACAGGACAGGCTGTTGCAGCTATTGACTCAGACTCTGTGCTGTTGGCAGCTGAGAAAAGATGTGCAGCCAGCATTGAATCATCTGGCTGTGATTCTCTCCATTTGCTCCCTGTCCAACATGTATCTGAAGCATCTTTTTAGTACAGCTGTCAGCATGACTTCCATTGGGTGCCCTTTCACAACCAGGAAGGTTGTAGAGGAACAAGCCTTGAGGCTCAGAAGCTAGTCTGTAGCCAAATCTTCACTAAATAGTACTATTTCTATTCCTCAGAGCAGGCCTGGCCTTGCTGCTGACCCTCCTTGTACTTTTTCTTGGGTTCAGTGGCCCACTGTGTGCTCTCTTAGCATTGGTGCACAGTACCTGAGCACTCCTCTCTGATATCTTCTGGAAAAGAGTTGAAGGAGCACCTGCTTCTTTCTGCCTGACCATATAGTTTGGCTTAGCTCCATTTTTCCATCTCAGCAAGGCAGTGCTTGTGGGTATATCCTGGCATGTAAAGGAGCATGGGCTGGGGAGCCAGTTGACTGGGAACTGGGCAGAGGAGAGTAGGCATAAGTGTTTTTCAGGGACACCCTTGCAGATGTTCATCATCATTGGTTGATTCGGAGTTCTTGCTCCATGTCTGGACCATTAGCCTGGTGCCATGAAACCCTTTTACCCAGGGGCATTGGTGCAGCGCTAGCAGTTCGCTATGTCTGGATGCCTCCCCAGTACTGCCAAGGGATTCCACTTTGCGGGAATGCTTCTAGACCAATGACAGGTCCTTCCCCTCCATCCTCTATTTTCCACTTTTAAGCATCCTTTCCTTTCCTTTCCTTTCCTTTCCTTTCCTTTCCTTTCCTTTCCTTTCCTTTCCTTTCCTTTCCTTTCCTTTC
>JAVSBS010005181.1:0-52070 GCA_033124195.1 Coracias cyanogaster | reverse complement strand
TTTTTTTTTTGTTTTTTTTTTTAAATTTTTTTTTTGTTGTTAAATGAAAAAATTTAAAAACAAATAAAAAAAAAAAAAACAAACAACCGCCCCCCCCGCACCCCCCAGAAAAAAACAAAACAAAACAAAAAAAAACCAAGACAAAAACCAACCCAAAAACAACAAACAATGGGAAGAAGGGAGATATGAATTATTTGAATTAGAATTGAATTTGTATGTTGTTCTGGGTAGGAGATGGAAGATAAATTGTTAAGGCCTTAGTTTCAGTATTGTGCTTCAGTTTGAAATACAAGTTCAGGAAAAAACAGGAAAAGAGCCTCTCCAATTAAAGCTACGTAGAAGAAAAATTGATATGTAGTTTGATAACATAGGGAGACAGAAATGTATCTGGTTTCACTGGTTCTCACTTAGCCTTGCATCTTAGTTGCCATATACTTCATGTTTTATCTTGTCCTCTGTGTTAGGAATGTGCATAGCATCAGTTCTGCGCCACTGATTAAGCAACTACATTGTTAAGATTGTTGCAAAGGGCCTTATACACATAACTTTGAAAAATGAAATAGTTTTTTCCAGAATGTGGCTGCATGTCTCTGTTGAAGGAAAAACATCTCCTTTGAATGCCCCCTCTGAATACCTCATCTACTGGTATCACTACAGATATAGCAGAAAACTGATTTTCGTTTTCATGTTTTGTTTCTGTACTGGTAAATTCCCTACAGCCTATGTATGTTATACTGACATATAGTGTTACAATCCTTCCGCTTTACAGACTGTTAAAATGTACAGCAGCATACCTTCATTGGTGTGAACTGTGTCTCACTGCCTCTGTTGACAGAGCTACACTAATTGCAACAGAACATGTTTATTAGGCTTTTGCCTCAAATCCAGGTTTGGTCATGCTGTGAGTGAACACTAGATGAAGGACCTAAAGCATTGTGCATTTTTCTCAGCCTCCAAAGTGTCCTGTGGTACTCAATTTCTCTTATATACAGATATTTAGGAGGAGTCTGCCTGGAATTCCAGCTGTTAACTATACTGTATTGCTTGTAGAAGTGCTTCAGAAGCGACTCATTCAAATGTAGAGTGTCAATGTAAGCTTCATTTAATAAACTCTTTAATGAAAATTTGCTGTAGTCTTTGCTGCTCTAATATGCCTTGGTGTGCTGTTAGAGACCAACGTACTGCTTGTGCTGTCAGACTCGCTCTGCGTCAGAAAAATGGAACAAATACAATTCTTCTTGCTCGAGATGAACATTCACAATGAATAGCGATGATTGTGCTAGGGCAACTAGGGAAGCTGCTTCTTACAGCGATGCTTACGTTAGAGTTGTAAGCGTTGATGATTCTGTTTGCCCTTCTTGAAAGGGAACAGGTTTGAAATACATTTCAGGTTTGTTTTCGTTTGGTTTTTTTTTCCTCCCCCCTTTAAGAATATTGTAAGACTGATTATAAAAACTGCTAGGCAGAGCATGTGATGAAGATCTTTGAAGGGTAACAGTTAAGTGTCACATGCAGCTGTGTAGTATGTTAAAGATAGTATAGTAAAAAAAGTGATTTCTGATTAATCTTGCATAACAACTGTTTGATAGTATTTCCTTACTTTAGACCTGGGCCAAATAATGTTGTTTAGAAACTTTGAATTTTGAGTTGGGAGCAGATATCTCGATGCTTAATTTTCAAAGTAGCCTAGATAGCAGCTGTTAAGTGAAGGGGAAAAAAACCAACTTTTCCCACAAAAATGAATTTTTTTTCCACTTGTGCCTGAGGTGTTTGAGTTTTGGGCATTTTTTGTCCAAATCAAAACTGCGTGCCTTTGGCTTGGGTATTTTAAATTCTCCAAGAGAACTGAAGTTACAGGAGAGATACTCACAAAATACACTTTTGTGATGCTTTGGACTATCACAGGAAAAATCAAAGCATTTTAAAATGTATACTTTTAAAAGCAAGTTTACAAACCAGACAATGTAGGAGTCTTGCATCTTGACCTTGACTCGGGCAAAACCAATTCTTGCCACTGAATGCTTTCAGTGTAAGTAGAAGTCACTTTACTGTAGACTTCTGCAGTAGTTAGTATAGAACATCCTCAGTGAGTATTTTACATTTTGTAATTTAACATTTATATAAATTTTTTACTCTGTATTTTGTATTTGTAATATTTTATGGTTTCTTCTCATTTGTTCCTCCATTATCCAAGTAAGAATTTTCTGTGTTAGATCTTTCAGCATGTTAATGTTTCGTGTAGAATTTGGACAGAAAACTTAACTGTAAAGAAAGTGATATTCAGACTCTTTAGGTGTTCATGCACAAGAATATTCAAGTGCAGGATTCTGTTTGAATTTTTGTATATATACATTGTGGTTTATTTACTTTAGAGTAAGTAAATTTTATTTCCACCCCTTGAGGCTAACTTAGGGGTTTTTTTTGTTGATGCTCAGTGTGTTCTTAGAGACTAAGTTAGACACTCCTGGACAAATGAAAACCTACAGCATTAGAAGTAATTTTTGTATCACAAGGATTATATTGGGTACAAATCACCATTACTGAAGAAAGCAGATTAAATATATTGCATGTGGCAGTAATAAAGTTTTGTTGTTGAGAGGAAATAGTTGTAGTTTTGCACTAACTTGGTGTGAATATACTATGCGTGCAAGTGGTGGTAAAATCCTGACAGATGCATCCCCCCAGGGCTCTCGTCTCTTCTGTTTACTTCAGAGTGTCATTCCGTAAATGTTTTAAACAGGCCTTGGAGCAGGACTAGATCCAGGATGTCCAGGTGAGTGCCCTACTTGGTTTGGCTTGTATTCCTTACTGTTTCCTTGAAACCCCTTTTTATACTCTAAGACACTGCTTCAACTTAAATAAAGTCCTCTAACCAAAAAACCTACGCCACAGTTCCAGAATTATTGTAGACTGGAAGAAGCCACTATTAGATGTTGCTGCTTGTTCATTCCTAATCCTGTGCCCTTCAGGAAATGTTCTTTAAATGATAGAACAAGGGGTTAGTTTTAACTCTGCAGTTCATTGTCTCTTCACATAAGCATAGATTAAAGTAAGGGCATTAGGTTGTGGATTTTGCTCTTAAAACTTACAAGGTTGATGGCCATAAAACTGGACCTTTCAGTATGATTTTAGTAGAACAGATAAATGTGGGCACTTGTGCTGTGTGGACCAGGCAGTAGTCTAAAGCCACAGGAAGCAGGACTTATTTCCCATGTTTTTCCCTCCAGATTTGCCTTCTTTTTCTGTCCATTTTCAAAATCACAGTGGATGAAGATGGAACACCTTAGAAGGTGTCTTTGTTACTCAAAGTGGCTGAGTTTGAGGGTTTCTCTGCTTCCTTGTTAGCTAGGCTCACTTGCCTTCTGTCCACAAACTTTGAACACATGCACTTACATCTCAAATGTTTTCAATTTAAAACCTGTTCTTAGATGTATGTTTTCCCTTTTTATTTCTAGATGGTCCTGTACTGCTTTTCTTTTGTTGAAGAACTGGATATTTTTCCTTAGTATTGAAATAGAGACTTCGAATGATACAATTACTTCATTATTCTGGTTTAGTCCCATAATAACACGGACATTTATCTTGTCAGATACATACTGACATACTTCCCATACAAATAATACAAATGAAGGCCAGGACTAGGAACCCTTAGCACAGGAGGAAGTAGCACTGATGGTTTAGGGAGGAGAAATTTTACTTGTTACTTGAGTTTGCATATAGTGGGAGGGAATTTAAGCTATTTTGAGTGTGTTATACCTCATGTGAGCTTAACTCTTATTTTGCTAGCTAGTCGTGCAGTTTGTCATAGCTTTTGTCAGCTTGTATGTTAGTACTGGTGTGGTTAACAGTGGCAGGCAATGTTGTTTTACTTCTGCTTACTTTTTCAAGTTACAAATATCCAGGTACATTTGTACTTCAGCGGTTTCTTTTCAGAATGCTTTTTTGACCTCAATGAGATGATTGTACTTTAGGACAGGTCTTTAATGAAGATACACAGAAACCAAAATGTATTTTAGTGTATATGTGGTTTAGTAGCTCTTCCAGATCAAACTGCAACCATACCTAAGTATAAATCCTCTTGCTTCTTGCAGTGGGTAGCTAGTTTAGTATCTGTCATGAAGTATGTAACAAAGGAGATATGCTTATTTGTGAATATTGGATCTTATGCTTGTTTTTTATTAGCAGCCTTCTCAAATAAGGTTGGTTTTCTTTCCTTAATTCCCTCCTGGTGATGTGATCCCGAAGTTATATTTATGATTTGGAAAAGAAACACAAAATAGATGGAATAGTAAACGAAGAGGCACTGCTGATTTAAGTGATTTATAGAACTGAAGTGGCTGGGCTTAATGCAAGAATGATTGGGAAATCAGCCTTAGTTTCTATTATGGGAAAGGTTTGAGTTTTTTCTTGTCCATTCTAGTCTTGAGCAATTATGGCTGTGACCAGGTCTCATTTTAAACATGGCAAACACAAGTTGTATTTTAACATGAGTTGCTCTAAGTAGAGAAACACTCCTGAGACTATTTCAACAAAATACTGTGATCTTGATCAAGACTTTGTGTTCTTCAGAGGATTTCTTGTATGTGTTACCAACTAGTATGGTACTCATTGGAGTATAAAAAGAGAAACTAGATATATTAAAGAGGATCCTGATCTATGAGTTTGGGTGGTGTTGGGGATGACGACACCTTTTATTATGTTTTCTCCCTTCTCCCCTCTTTCACTGAGTAGCATTTACTACTGAATGTTTATCTTCAATAGATAAATAATTCTTTCCAATGGAACAGAACAATGTTACTTCAGCTTAACCACACTGTCCTTCAGGATTCCCCCTGTTGCTCTGGAAAAAAAACCAAGACAAAGCCTTGTCTCTGACTACTTTCTATAAAGTGTCATTACCTCTGCATGAACCTGGAGTGATCATGTAATTCAATGTATTGCCTTCTCTTTATTTTACAAGACATACCTGAGATGGTAAACTAGAGAGAATTGGTTTGGTCTCTTTTATCAGACCTTCCCACAGTTATTTAGTATTAGTTAAGTTATAATATAAATCAGTGTTTACACATGACCCAGCTTACAATATTTAACCGAAAAATGTGATTATACAATAAAAAGCTGCAATGTTTTATCAGTTGAAGACTATATTAAATAAGATTTCATCTTGGTACAAAAATAAATGAATACTTTAAAAAAAAATAGTACTGCTTTATTTGTAATCTCTCAAAGCAGTTATTTCTCATAACCGTTAGTTGTTAATATTTTCTGTTAGATACCATATCATACTATTCTCATTCTTTTCTTCCCTACTGTACATTTGTGAAACTTAACCAACTTTCCTGTTATATAGAAGAACAAGGACATTTCTGTGCAACAGGATTATAATTAGCTTTTCCTAATGTATTTCTAACGAATATTTAAATTCAAAAGCATTGTCAGTTTTATGCGTTTCTCATTTTAAGATTGATGCTAAAGTGAATATAGGGCATCTTGGAATTTTAATGAAAACTAACTTGTGAAAATACTGTTTTGTTGAATAGAGTGTATCTGATTTGAACAGGGGAAGTTTCTCTGGGCAAGGTAGAACTTTTTATTTGCTTTTATGGTTTTTTTTTTTTTTTTTTTTTACTTTGGTCATTCCTGACAGCAAACATTTTTTAAAACCCTCAGTGACGAGGAGTTCATAGCCTTAGTAGGAAAGTGTTTTCCAGTGCATAACTGTCATCAAGTTTTGAATGTTTTATTTGTTTATCAGTTAGGATATCTTTCTGGAAATTGATGGTTAACTTGATAAGGGTCCCTTTCTCCATTAGTCCTTATCAGAGTCATCAGCAATTATTTATAATACTGTTCCTTAAACAGATCACCTTATCAGAATCTGGGGATTTGAAAATACTGAGGTTCTTGCCTAGTTCCTGTTCCTTTCCCACTGGTAGAATAAAGTTCCTATTGCCTGTATGTATGTAAAACTTCAACTGATCCTGGTCACTCTCTGGTTGGAGAGGAAAAAAAGGAAAATGTGATGCTTATTTATGCCTGTGTCTAGAAAGTCAGTCTTTTTCTTGAAATAAAGCTTAAACAGCTTTATTTTTTTTTAATTTGTTCTTAAAGATATTTTAAATGTGATTCTGTCAGAACATAAATGGAACTTTATTCTGAAATGTGTCTAAATCCAAATGCCTAGAATGAACTTTGCCCTTAAAGTACAACTCTCTTTAGATTTCTCTGATAAACACATATCTTTAAGTGGACAGGTGCATATACATTTAAAATTAAGATTTTTTGCTGATAATAGTATGAGATCTAGCACTTACTAGAAGTAAAGTCAAGCATTGTCCCTTTCTTAGAATAAAATTCTCTCTTCTTGCTTTATATTGTGACTACCTGTATCTAATACTGTTTCTTTTTCTTCTCATAGTAGGCTGTGCTGGAACAAAAATGCAATGAAAGAAACACTGGATGAATGAATGAAAAGCCCTGCTTTGCAATCCGTCAGCATGGCGGGACTGCAGCTCATGACCCCTGCTTCCTCCCCAATGGGTCCGTTTTTTGGACTACCATGGCAACAAGAAGCAATTCATGATAACATTTACACGCCAAGAAAATATCAGGTACTAGTGATAATTTTAATGCAGTACAATTAAAATCATTAACTTAATAGAACCAGAGCAGCTAGTGAACGTGCAGTGTTGCACACAGTCTGGGCATGTCTTTGTCAGCTCCACGTGTTGAGAGTTAATTGTATCTCTTTTTCTTTAGTTTGGATGTGTTCTCCCTCATTCCCTCTTCTCAGTTTGGTCTAAAGAGCAGAACAACTTTTAAGCTGAGTATTCTCTTGCTGCTCTCTGCAAAATGCTGTTAGGGACAAATACACTGAACATTACATGCTGCACCTCGATTGTTTGCATACAGTCATGTGTCCTTCCCCCTCGGACCTTCTGTCTTCTATATGGCAGTCTTAGGTTTTGGTTCACGCACTGGTCAAGGCAGCTCAGTAATGTCAAAAACCCCGTCAGGGCACTCGGGTTTTCATTTTGTTAAGGAAACCTGTTTCCAAGTTCTGGAATTTCAGTTCTGTTTGCATTGCAGAGGTGTCTGAAAGCTGCCATTTGGTTAGTATTACTGAAAAGCTTAGGTCACCTTGAGCTAATATTCTTGATTATTTGGCTGAATTGATCTATACAGTTAGATTTAAAAGCTCTAGCTTCTTTCTTCACACAGTGTATCTAGCAACAGAATCAACTATTAAAAAGACATAGTTAGAAAACTACTTAAAACCACAGCAAACTATGATACTAAAGGATTTTATATTTTAAAGATAGACTGTATTAATATTTTTTAAAAGACTGTGACAATACATTGTTATGAAAGATGTATCCTATGGCACTGGAAAGATCTCTAGAGATACTACTGACTTGTCTATAGTTTATCTACCACTTTTATTATGGGTTTTTTATCAACTTTTTCACTGCATTGCTGCAAGTAAGGACTTTACTGCTTTCTAAACCTAGGTTGAACTGCTTGAAGCAGCTTTGGATCATAATACAATAGTCTGCTTAAACACTGGCTCAGGGAAGACTTTTATTGCAGTACTACTCACTAAAGAGCTGTCCTATCAGATCAGGGGAGATTTCAACAAAAATGGAAAAAGAACTGTGTTCTTGGTCAACTCAGGTAAGAGGAAAAGTATACTAAGTTCCTTAACGTGCTGTTAATATTTCCATGGAATATTCCTTAAAAGTTGTGTGAAAGCAAAGTTGGGGGAAACTTTTGCATAAAGTCTTCAACAGCAAGGATTCTAAACTGATTAAAGAATGTAATACCTTTTATATTTTGCTTATAATACGTTTAATACAACTTGTTTATGATGTGTATTTCCTGGTTTAAAATTAGGATACTGAATCTGAAGTGCAATTTAGTTACTAATCCGTTTCCTTGCTGTGGTTTTATGTGGAGGCTGTTACCGTATACACTTAGTTTAACATTAAGCTAAAGATCATGTTATGAAGCATGGTGCTAGGTAATATAGCACACAGCTTGAAAATTAATGTATGAAAAGACCTTTATATGATGGAGATTTTTTGGTGTGTTTTTTCTTAAGCAAATCAAGTTGCTCAACAAGTGTCAGCTGTCAGGACACATTCAGATCTTAAAGTGGGAGAGTATTCAAGTTTAGAGATAACGGAGTCATGGACAAAAGAGAAGTGGAGTCAGGAATTCTCTAAGCATCAGGTAATGTATTAAGTATAAACTATAAATATGAGGAAAGTCTGCATTAACTTAGGCTTGATCAGAAGCGATATTCGCTTCCAGTTATACATTAACTTATTTCCCAACAGAAATTCTTAATATTGGTATTAATTGCAGATGAATTTTGAGGCAAAGGATGTATAGGTCTTCTCAGGTTGTTTTTAAAAAGCTGCACTTTTAATCCTTTGTTTTCAGTCTCCCTGACTTGTGGTTCATCATGATGATTGCAGAAGAAATTTTGAGTGTGCATAGTGTGCTTTAAAGATGTTTAAATCTTAGGTAACAAAAAAGATTATAAAATTGGATTTCTCTGGGGATGCAGCACATTCTCTTCGGCATGCGTTTTATTTCTGCTTTTTTGGGTACAATATTTCTATACAGTTCTCTTTTTAAATGGAAAATCATTAGCTTTAATGATAACATTTTCCTTGGTGGTTCTTGAACCCTTTCTGTCATTTTTTTTTTTTTCCCCATGCTGATATAAGTGCCTTGCAGTAATGCAAATATTTTTAATTTCTGGGATTTTTCTCTCAGCATTTAGTAGTGTCCTATGAAATATGTCTGACGAACTCTGAAAAGTGGAAAGTTCTGGAGTTCAAAGTTAGCATCAAAACAGTGCATAAAATTATCAAGAAACACAGCTTTTTCTGTGATAAAGTACAAGAAATTAGTTTTCCTTTAAAAAGAATTGTGATAACATCCTGATTTTCTGTTACAGCTGCAAGTGGCTATGAATTTATGAAAGAATTATCTTTCTTGCCAGAGACAGGATGATGGGACACATAAGGGACACTAACTTGTTATAGATTTAATGACATTTGTTCTGTGTAGTCTGGCTGGTGTTGATATTGTCTATTTGTTGTATTCACTTTATTCTAGCCGTGTGACTGGAGATACACATAAAACCTTCAGGCAGATTACTTTCTCAAGTAGAGAATGTTTTATTTCTTTTGTCCTTACCCGATGCATGTAAACGAAGTCAGTATTCGCTAATATAGTGTAGCAAGACCTGCAGAAGGCTTTCCTACTTCACCTTGACGTAAGGTAGCTTGCGTCTTTCTTATACTGACACTGTTGTTTTGGTGGTTTTTTTTCCTTTCAATCTAGGTTCTGGTTATGACATGTCATGTTGCTTTGACTGTTTTGAGAAATGAATATTTATCCCTGTCAAATATTAATCTTCTGGTGTTTGATGAGTGCCATCTTGCAATCCAGGATCACCCATACCGTGCAATTATGAAGGTAGGTTTCCAGTGCATGAATGTTCTACTACTTGGTTGAGGAAGAGGAGTCGGGTGGGAGATCTGGAGAAGTGGGAACTATTTTAAGGCGGCTTTTGCTACCAAAAAAAAATTATCAATGGAGCCATGCTTTCAGTATGAAATTACTGTAATGAATTAAGACCTCAGTGATAGTGTGAGATAGAAAAATAGTGCGTTTGTGGTATTTTAGAGTGGAGATTAAAGAAAAATCTGTCATTAATAGAGAAGAGAAGCTAAATTGATTAAATTAGGGGAATGTTGTAAATTCATTGATACAATATTTGAGTTTGGGGATGGGATGCATTAATCGGTTTTTATTATTTTTAAAATACTAATTTCTAAAGATGTTTGTAGGGCTCTTTTGGTTGTTCTTGGCTCCCCGTGGTATTTGGCTTATATAGTACAAGAAACCTGTATAATAGATGTCCTTCCAAACCTCTCTTCAAGTTTAATCACAGCATGTGTCTTTTTTTTTTTTTTTTAAGATGATACTTCCACACCATGTAAAAACTAAAGTATCATGATGTATGTGTTGTACATGTGGCAAGGATATTATGTGCAATGCTAACTTTTCATTTCCTCATTTTTTTCCACGTTTTGTGAATATTTACCTTTAAAGATGGTTGCTCTTAAATTTTACTTGGTTTCTAGTTTAACTTCCAGTCAATAGAACAGAAAATATTCACTCAATGTTTTGGAAAAGGAACCACACCTACTATTAAAGTGCTGGTTTCCAACTAAGCATCGAAGTTTGCAGTTTGCTAGCTTGATGGTAGATTTGCAATAACTAAGGTATTTCATTCTATTTTACCTTGCAGATCTGTGAGAATTATCCATCATGTCCTCGAATTTTGGGATTAACAGCTTCCATTTTAAATGGGAAATGTGATCCTGCAGAGTTAGAGGAGAAGATCCAGAAACTGGAGAAAATTTTAAAGAGCAATGCTGAAACTGCAACTGATTTGGTGGTCTTGGACAGGTATGTTGTATAATTATGGCTGTTAAAGTGATGCCTACGTTTTCATTTTGGACAGAGGAATAAACCAACAGAAATATTCCTTCTTTTAAATTTTAGGGAAGTTTGTGAGTGTGTGATGCTGTTACTTCTGTTTGGGGTCAGGAGGGGCATATTAAATTGCTTTTTGAACAACCAGCGTTAAAGTACATCTGTCTTTAAAGTTAGGTCAAAGGCTGAAAGGCCTTGATATTCAGAGATATTCTGTAGTTGTTAAACAAAAATACCTAACAAAACAACTAAAAAAAAAAAAAACCAAACCAAAACCCAACCAAAATTAAAAGCCCTAGCTAACAAATAAAAAACTAAAAAAAACAAACCAACTCGACTGACCAGCAACCTAAGACATTCATGTTGCACAGCACATTTCTGAATTAAAATGCACTGTCTTATGTTTGGAGAGTAACTGATTCATGTTCAGTGTATGCCATAATGTTGCTATTTAATTTAGAAAAATGTTTCAACGTCCACAGTACAAGATGTCCTTAACGCTGGAAAAATTGCATTATTTTTTCTTTTTTTCCCCGTGTCTGATGTGTTTTTTTTTTTTAACTGAGTAGCCTGGGGTTTAGAGGCAGAGCAAGTGGTTGTTCTCTGTGTTCGTTATGACTGTAGAATCCTGTGAACGGTGATTTGTTGTAGAGGAGAATTAGTTTGAAATGATTAATGTGTAGTATGTTTTCTTGCACCAGCTGTACTGTCTTGTATGAACCAAGTTTCAGGCAAAGTTAAAGGTGGTAATTTCATGTTCTGGAACAGACGTTTTGGGGGTGTGTTTTTAAATGCATTTTTCTGAACTTGTGTGAACTGTTTGCTAAGAATTTCTCACTCAGCTCTGCCATTCAAGAAGAATAATCACTTGTGTAATTGTGTATATACAGGCCTAGATTGACATTGTATGGATTGTATTTGTTTGGCATAACAAAGGAGTACACTTTGGAAAATCAAAAGTGAAGATGGTTGTCAAGTAAATTCAATTTGCTTTGCCTTAAATTTGAAATGAAGATAGCGATATTAACCTCCTTTTAAGGAGTGTATTAGAAAGAACAGTATTTTAGAATGGAGTGTTTGGGGTGATGGAGGTGGTTTTTACTTCGAAATATTTAACTGTGTAGCTGTTCTTTATTATTAATTCATGGTGGGGTAAGAAATGTACTTGAATATGCTTCATGTTGCTGTTATTTGCTGTATAACCTTAACAGGCTGAAATAGCTCTGACTTTCAGAAGCTGTGTTTAACTTGATCTTTGCCCTCAATTAAGATATACTTCTCAGCCATGTGAGATTGTTGTAGACTGTGGACCATATACTGACAAAAGTGGGTTGTATGGAAGATTATTAAAGGAATTGGATGAAGCGCTTACTTTTCTAAATGACTGCAACATATCTGTACATTCAAAAGAAAGAGATTCTACCTTAATTTCAAAGCAGGTAAGGTCATAAAGCTATATGAAAAACCTGAGGAATATAAATCTTTTTACTGTTTTTCTTTGCCATATATGTTACATTACTGAAACTTTCTGAGCTAGCCATCCTAGACTTACCAAAAAGATTTTGTACTCACTAACAGCGCAGATCTTTTAGTAAATTAGTGGGTCTTGAGTGTCAGTCGTTGATTTTAACTTCATCTAGTTTGAGATTCAAATTTGCTAAGGCAGCAAAATAATTCTACACCCTGGTGTTGTGGGTCCTTATTTCTAATAAGTCAAGAATTTGGTGTCTTTGTGATCTCCCATGACCTTTGAATAATTCAGTACGGAAGAGGAAACAATACCTTTGGGAAGTAGTTGGAAAAACTACCCAGGTGTATTAAAAGATTATAACGTAAGAATTTAGGCGAAAAATTCCAGCAGCTTCTACAGTTCATCTTAGAACAATATTGGACTAGTACCATACCTTGCTGGAATGGAATTTGAACCTCAACCTTGCCCCTAACTTTGTGTGTTTGCCCCTATGTTATCATGGGAGATGACAGACTAGAGTCTAGAAAGCACAGTGTATTGAGCAGGGACCTGTCACACGTGGGGCCCAGGCAGCCTTTTTTTCCCTTTTGAGCTTTGTGGTTTGCAATTGCCTCCAATTCCGTAGTTGTACCTTACTATGTAGGTGTATATATATCTTAAAGAAGTCAGCAGTAAATCATGTTTCTATAGTTGTCTGTGATGAAGTTGGAGAACATATTTCTTTCTTCAGACCAGAGTATTCTAGTTGCCTTTAACATCCTTAGAAACCCAGCACTCTGATGCTGTCCAGAAAAAGATGATTTGGGTCAGAGAAAACGATGATGTGTAACGCAGCCTTTCACAGCTGCATGGGAAAAGAAAGTTCTGGTTACTTTTGTGCTAAACTTTAGGATGTAATAGGCTAAAATATAAGCAGTGCTGGCAGCTGGGGGCAATCCCCAGGATTGGCACAGTCCAGAAGAGTGGATTAACTGCTGTGCTTCTAATGCACATAACCCTCTGTGCTCTGCAAAAAGGTGGAAGCAACTGTATTAAGAAAAATAAAAGTTTTCAGCCTGAGGTGCCTTTTACCTTGGTACTGGAGAGCATCAAGCCTCTGCAGGTAAAATTAGTTTAGATGAATATTGCCCTTAATTAAGTCTTGCAACTAACAGACTTCAGGGAGGATAGTGTTAAGAGGATGGTAACCTGTTCTGTATTTCCTCACAGAAGGGAAGGAGGAAGATTTAATTAAAGCAGCAACTGAAAACTGGATTATCCTGACTGTTACAGTTCTATTGTAGTCCTTCAGTTGAAGTAGTACACGCAAATCCTAAGTCATTTTAATAGTATTATCAGGATACCCCATTTCTAGATTCCTGGTTTGACCACTGGACTGTTCAGGAGGAAACAACTTGCCATCAGATAAGCTGTTGATGGTACCCAAGTGCATATGCTGTGCTCTCAGAGTAGGGTTGTGGGAAATGGACCGTGACAAGGGTATAGTTCTCTCTGCTTTTCCTGTTCCACCCACACATACAAACCCCTATTTTTTTCCTTTCAGAGGCTATTCTTGCTCAGGTTACTGTAAGGCCACTGTAGAACTTTCTGGTTAGATACTTTTGAAACCATAGCAGGTATCAGTAACAAACTAAAAATGCCCAATAAAGCATTTATTTTTTTAGATCTGTGTTAAATATAAACAATAATCATTTCTTTTTTGTTAATCTGGCTGCCTTAAAATACTATCCTTTTTAACATAATTATGGTAAATTTCAAATTTCCACAAAATTGTAAAATACTCATATTTTTTTGAGACTCAGAAATGTACAGACTTCAAAGTTTGGTGCTATTAATTTAGGGGGGAGGGGGGAAGCTTGGTCCTTCAGAAGTACTAAGTTCCCAAGGCCAGCTAAATAATAAAAGCAGGCTTCTAAATATTTTCATAATAGAACAGTTGTCATAATCCTTAAAAATACTGTGATATATGAGAAACAAGATCCCAGTCTTAAATGAATAGTTCATGAATGTACTCTTTGAACTGATATTTGAATTCATGTGTTGTAGATATTGTCAGACTGTCGAGCTGTGTTGGTTGTTCTGGGACCCTGGTGTGCAGATAAGGTAGCTGGGATGATGGTGAGAGAGCTACAGAAGTATATCAAACACGAACAAGAGGAGCTGCACAGGAAATTTTTATTGTTTACAGACACTTTCCTAAGGAAAATACATGCACTCTGTGAAGAGCACTTCTCGCCTGCCTCACTTGACCTGAAATTTGTAACCCCAAAAGTAATAAAGCTGCTTGAAATATTGCGCAAATATAAACCGTATGAACGGCAGCAGTTTGAAAGTGTTGAATGGTATAACAATAGGAATCAGGATAATTACGTGTCTTGGAGTGATTCTGAAGATGATGATGAGGATGAAGAAATTGAGGAAAAGGAGAAGCCAGAGACTAATTTCCCATCTCCCTTTACTAATATTTTATGTGGAATTATTTTTGTGGAAAGAAGATACACAGCAGTTGTTCTAAATAGGTAAAGCTTTTTATTTAAAAAAAAAAAATTCATTTATAAAAAGAAAAAAGTAGGCTCAGCTGCCAGCACATGGATGTTAATATCATGAATACATAGACACTGTCTTGTATTTTTGGAAGTGTATTTTAAAGTTGGTTTAGGAAATCATACAGGGTCTTTAAAATCTGTAAAGAGTAACAAAAAAAAATTCAGGCTGTGTGCATATGGTGTGGATGGGAAGAGCATGTGTCTTTGAAAGCTGAGTCCAAAATGAGCCCTTGAGTATGAGTTTATTTGATTCCTTTAGAAGGGAAAATGTGAAATGCTGTATTTAACATGTAAAATAGCCATGTACTGAATTGTCTTAATCAGTTTTTGTATTTGGAATGGATGCTGAAAACTTCTTTAGCCTACTCAGTGCAGTACTTCTGGAAATCTTACTATTGTTTTACTAAGTCACATTATATGATCCAAGTCTACAGAAAATCAAATTTGCCCTTGCACAAATATCTCTTAAAATTGACCAGTGCTACTTTAAAAGTTGGTGTTCATGAAACACCCATTCCGTCAAACACTAAGCACCTTTTATGGTCTCCACCAATAAAAATAGGACCCCTGGAATATTTGCCAGGATGTACTATGCAGTACTCTCGTTCCTTATCGGTTCTTATTCCTGAACATGAGTCGTGTTAGTTATGCATAATAGTTAAAGATTGTTTGCCACAAACCATGAATGACATCTGATTTATTCACCTATCTCCATTTGTGGGTTTTGGTAGTTTGTTTTTTTCTTTTTTGCTAGTGTGCTGAATGTCCTGTGCAATTTATTGCGTTCTTGGATACCTCTGAATCTGGCACTTCTGTTAGCTTTTTGCCTGAGTCAATAGTTTGAGCACATAGTGTGTTCTTTGATCTGCAGACTTGCTTATATGTTTTTTGTGAACTACTTTTTTTTTTTTTACCTGTTTTTGCATTTTTAAATATATTTACATAAATACACAATATGAGGCAAACTAAGCCATTCAGTGGAATTAGCATGTTCTGTTAATAACTCCTGAAGAAATAACATTAACAGATTCTGATAAATTTTTTATGAGCTGAAATGAGTATTTCATTTTCCTACATGAAGTGAACAGAATTGTGGGGAGAAAAAAAATTTTATTTGTTTTAAATGTGATTTAAATTATACTTTTTTTCCCAGTATGTGTTCCTGTAGACTGATGTATGCACTATGCTATATTCTAGCTCCTGTTGAATCTGGCAGAATATGATGTCTAGGTCAAATAGGTAACCAAATTCTGCCATCTTTAAGATTTAGACACCTTTGATACAGGTTATTTGCAGCAAAATAATAAAACTGTGTAACTTTTTATCCACCTATGAAGGCTAGCTAGCAGACTTTCAAAATGCTTCTTTACCTCATCTAACACACATCTCAAAATACCTAGATGATCAGCAGAGCTGAGCTGTTGGAATGAAGACTGATACCCTTTAGTGGAGAACCTCGCTGTAGACTTACTTGAGTGGATTTAGTTAAAGGAACTCTGCTGATTGTAGCTGTACTTAGTCTTTTCACTTGTACTTGCAGTGTTTCCTGAGTAAGGAATGTGTGTTTGAATTAGTATATCAAAACCACTCGAGCTTCCAGTAATCCAGTGTATATCATTACAGAGAACTAAGTTAAAGCAGAAGTATAATTTTTCTTAAAATATATTCATTATGGTAGTATTTAGAGACTAGGATTCTATTTTATAAAGTCTGTGATGACTGAGGAAGGGCAAAATTCATGGCATGTGTTGTACATTCTTAGAGAAACATGAATTTTCTCTGAAGCAGTAATTAGATCTAATCTGTTTCTTTAGGAATCTTCAGCAACAGCCACTGCATGTATTGGAAACACTACAAATTAGAAAAAAACCCTCAATTTACTATTTGATTATTATTACACACAGCAGGTGACATGGCTTGCTCACTGTTTTATTTGGTGTATACAGTTGAGTTATGCTGCCTATAAGGGCCTTTTCAGAAGAGAAAACATTTTCTAAAGCCCAGTTTCCTTCCATTTCCATTGCAGTGCCTCTCATCTCCCTTAGAGAGGGGTCTGAAAGCAGAAGGTTTTGTATCTATTTGAAAAACACCACCTGTTACTACTAATAATACTTCTTAAACAATGAGGTTGGAGTCTCCAGCATTTCTCAAGAACTTTCCAAAGATATGCACAGTAAAATGTTTATTCAGATGTTTTCAATTGTCCATTTCTGTGAGATACAATAAGAATGTTTGAGATGCTTAATACATACTCGAGCAGAAGCTATATGCCTTGACAGAAATGCCATGTTGAAAAAGAAATATTAAAAAAAACACTTATGGGTTTTGCCCAGTTATTAACTCATTCTTTCTTAGTGTGTCAGTCTTGAGCCTAGACTGCATAGAGAAGTGAACCTATTTAGCCTGATACAGCTGATGTGCTGTGAGGAAATTGGTGCTGGGGTGGCTACAGTCAGACATACAAGGGATGTCATTTTTTGGTATATGATCCCTTGTGTTTTGGTTTTTTTTTATTGGCTCTACTGCTCAAAAACTAGTTGGGTTTTTTTTTTTTGAGAAATACCAGGTTTTGTCCATGCTGAGAACAGGTAAACTAAGGATGCTACAGCATAATTACTTTGATTGCACAAAATAATTATGCTTTTAAATCTAGAAATGCCTAGTTCTAGGTTCAGTGCATGTTTTATATGAGCAGTCTTCTATCTTGTCTGTGAAATCAAGCCAGGCTTTTCACCTTCTGTAACCAAGAAGGATGTAGGGGAATAAACTGAGAGTGTAAATGATCTTTACCTCCCTGTTCAGTGTACTTTAAAGAACTAGATTAGGGTGTAGATACGTTTGGGTTAATTTTGAGAAGTGGTAAACATCTCACTGGGTAGGCTGAGCATGGCTTTTTAGAAAAACTGGTCAACATTTTGTCATTAGTATACCTGAACAGAATATGTATTTTAGTATTAAGTAACAATCTTATGTTATAACCTAAAAATTACCACCTTTATATTGAGGAAACATACTTAGAGGGAGCAGTTAACAGGTCTTTCTGCTGAAATTAGTCATAATCTACAGAAAAAGAGATTAACTACAGCAGTTGTGAGTAGGGTGCCTTAACAACAGGGAGCCTTAGAGTAACAGACTGATATAAAAATACCTGGTTTTACTGTGATAGGTCTGAAATGCATGTGATGAGTACTCATGCTGTGTATGTATGTAGTCTGTCTTTTATTATCCTTACGGAGGTTTTCACTAGTGTTGGTGTTCTCAGAGAAGACTCAGTTTATGTGATACCATGGCTTCATTGTCATGCTTCCATTTTTTCTCTTAATGTAAGTCTTGCAGACAAACAGTTGTCTTCTATTTTTCTGGGTTGTGTGACTTCTAAAAACACATGTAATATTTTTAGGTTAATAAAAGAAGCTGGCAAGCAAGATCCAGAACTGGCTTACATCAGTAGTAATTTTATAACTGGACATGGCATTGGCAAGAACCAGCCTCGTAACAAGCAGATGGAAGTAGAATTTAGAAAACAGGAAGAGGTAACTTCAAGAAAAATAACTGAAACTAGTAGTACCTTCAGAACCTTTTCCTTTTTTTGTATGTATGTGTCTTTAAAAACAAAACAAACCAGGCAGAGTCTGGGGCACAGTCATTGGAAATTCAGGGAATACCCTTGGTTTTACAAATATATTTACTTATTAGAGATACAGATGTTCTTCATGATGAAAAAAACAAACATGTTTGGAGACATTATGATGTCACATTACAGAAACAATTTAAAACTTCATGTAAAATCATGTTTGTGTCTAGTCAGATCATCAACATCTTATTTTTTTGCATTGGGTTAGCGATAGTACAGTAATACTGTAAAGCAAAACAAATGTTCCTGTCATTTTCAACAGTTAAGCTAGATTTTAATATTTGTCTTTGCTAAAAGTGAATTTTTTTGGTAAATCATTAAATGATATAAAACTCTGTGATTTTGACCTCACTTAAAGCATATAAAGTATTTTGAAAGCAAATGCAAATCCCTCACCCCTAACTGGGTTGTCCTTCTGGCGTCCCCTTACTCCCTCTGCCCCCAGTCTTTCCTTAGAATTGTTTAGTAAGTAGTAAACTAGATACCAGCTCTGGAATGTGCTCCACCTCACAAGGATGCTTCAACCTCAGAAATGTTTGGAAAAAATACTGTCTTGAAAGCAGCATATTTTTCTTTTTATATACTACCTCTGAAAATTGTAAATAAATAGGTGAGTTCCTCTCTACTGCTGGTGGCTGTGCTACCTTTTTGGACTGATGGAATTCCACATACCAGATTTGATTCCTAGAAATCTGCTTGTTCTGATAAGTAGTCTTGCCGTCTTTCTGAAAAGATTTTTTTTTTTTTTTAATAGTTTTAGATCTGCATAATTAGACAAGTTTTTGGAATGTCTGATCCAGTGTCCTTGTTTTTATTATCTTTTGATGAAACTGATGATGGAAATGGACCTCAGACTAATTTCTTCAATTTGTCTTTATTACTTTTGCAGGTTCTTAGAAAATTTAGAGCACATGAAACCAACCTACTTATTGCTACTAGTATTGTAGAAGAGGGTGTTGACATACCAAAATGCAACTTGGTGGTGCGTTTTGATTTGCCCACAGAATACCGTTCCTATGTACAGTCAAAAGGAAGAGCTAGAGCACCAATTTCCAATTACATTATGTTAGCAGATACAGACAAAATCAGAAGTTTTGAAGAAGATCTTAAGACGTACAAAGCAATTGAGAAGGTATGAGGACAAAGGAATGTTCCTGGTTTGTTAAATGTATCATAGTACTTTTTAAGAGAAAAATCTCTCATGTTCTGTTCTTGAAATGTTAAGATCCTCAGAAACAAATGCTCAAAATCTGTTGATACCAATGAAACCGAAACTGAACCCATTGTTGATGATGATGATATATTTCCACCCTATGTCTTGAGGCCAGATGAGAACAGTCCAAGAGTTACTATTAACACTGCTATTGGACACATAAATAGGTAAGAGGCATACTCACGTCTTTCTTCTTATCTTGAATAGAAAGTTTCTTAGTCTGTCTCACATCATGGAAGCATAGGCTGGGGCATTGTACACATTTTCTCCTAGGAATCCTGACAGTATCTTCTCTCATAAAGAAAATCACAGTGATTTTAAGAAATCATTTACTTTTTTGTATTCTTACCCTACAGGAGCATCTGCCTTTGATAATAAATGTGGCAGTATTGATTCCTGTTTAGTTTAAAGGCTGCCCTGAAAACATTCCATTTCAAAATGGACAGTGAGATAATTTTTTTGAGTCTTTAGCTCTTGACAAGCTGGCTTTAAGTGGCTTGATAAAGCTGTAGTAAAATCTTCCAGTTTCTCATTCACATTTGTTATTGCAATCTGTTGTCATGCTTAAAAAAAGAACATAGTAAGTAAGCTGAACATAATACAAGTCCACAAGACAGGATGGTATACTTCCGAGGGAGCTAGCCAAATAGCATCTTTGTAAGGCTGTGGCAATTAAAGGAAGTCCTCAGTGATAGGATATGACACTTCAGAAAAGACAAGGAATAAAATCAAGGGTGCTACAGATTGGTCATTTTTTACCTTGGTTATGTGGTGTGTTATGGACCAAGTCCTTACGGAAACAGTTCGTACGTATATAAAGGAAAAGGGGGTTGGCAGCAGCCAGCAAGAGTTTTACTGAGAGCAGCTTTTGCCCAGCCAACCTCATTATTTCTTGTTTGTTGAAGTGATTGACCTATGAACAGAGGAAAAGTGGTGAATGTCATTTACTTAAGTAAAGCTTTTGATGCAATTGCTATAGTACCTTAGTAACCAAATTCTTGAGATACAGACCATTTTGGTGGACTGCCTGCTGAATAAAACCTGGCAAAGCAGTCGGATTGGAAGGGGTGTAATGGTAGATGGTTCAGAGGCTGGCTAGCAGCTGGTTATATATATATGTGGCATTACTCATGGGCCATTTGGAGGTCCAGTATGGTTTGACATCAGCATGTTTGCATTTGACACCAGTTTGGGAGAAGGGGAAGTGAGTGCAGTGGAGGAAAAGCTACCATTCAGAGGGGGCAACCAGGACAAATGAGAGGAATAGGACAACAGTAAACTTAAGAGATTAAAGACAGACAAATGCAAGCTCTGGACCTGAGATGGAATAGTCTTGTGTGTCACTACAACCTTGGAACCACCTTGCTAGGGACCAGCTTTGTAGTAGAGAACTTTGGAGGTCTTGTGCTCAGTAGTTAGTTGAGTATGAGTCAGCAGTGTACCTTTGCAGTACTCAGTATGGCCTCAAATCATCTTCTTTAATGTTTACACCAGTAAGGCAAGTTTCCACTGAAATGTGTTTAGGTTTCACTTTGCAGGTTTTGATGATTTGCAAAATGTTTTGTCAACTTAGGTACTGCGCTAGATTACCAAGTGATCCATTTACACACCTAGCTCCCAAGTGTAAAACCCGAGAACTACCTGATCATACGTTTTACTCTACTCTCTACCTGCCAATCAACTCACCTCTTCGAGCTTCAATTGTTGTAGGTATCTGGGGAAGGAAAAGCATGGAAATAAATTAATATGTTGGTTTAGATGTGTCTGTGCTGTTTGTAGAATTAGTTTCATTGTTGTTAATGAAAATCCCTTTTTCTTTTCCTGTATTGTGCTCTGTAACTGTATTGAGATTACTGCTTGTTTCTGTTACAATCTGTTTTCCACCAGCTACAGTTTATTCCAAAGGCAAAAATTTATAGATATCTTTTGCAATGCTTTGGTTTTTTCCACACATTTATGTATCAGTTGTAGGAAAACATCCTTTACTGATTTTGTTTGATACTGTGTTGAGTTCTTCTAATTTTGCCTTCTGTAGAAAAAGCAACGTAAGCTTGAGTATGTTCACAAAGTTGTCACCGGTGTATTTTTTTTTTAAGAAGTTTTGCTAACCCAATGTGTTTGTATTAAATTAAGCTAATTAAAATGTGTAATAAGTAATGCACTAATGAACCAGTTTTTTTAAAAAAATATTTAAATGTTTCTAGGGTCCTCCAATGAGTTGTGCAAGACTGGCTGAGAGAGTTGTAGCTCTTATTTGCTGTGAAAAACTGCACAAAATTGGTAAGAACTGAAAAGCAACATCCTTTTAATAAAGAGTATTTTATAATTGAGAAATTGAGCGTAGTACGAATGTTATGCATATCCATCCATTTCTGATGTAGCTATTTACTATAGCTTCTTTTCTCTTGCTTTAGTTTGTGACCTAATAATTTACTTACTAATTTAGCTTACCTCATGTAAGCTAAATTTACATTTTCCAGTTAAATCTTTTTATTTAACCTATTGCCGTAAACAGCAAATGCAACATTAATAGAAGACACACAGATTTTGACATTTGAATATACTAAAGGTGAAAAGTCTTGTTCTCTAGATGTTGATTATAGGTCAGGGACTACATCCTGCAGCCAAAAATTAACTTGTTTTATAAAGTGAGTTGTAACAAATTAAAATGTAAAATACACACTCGTAAAGTTATTGTATTCTCTACTATATCATAAGTCATCTCCAAAAATAGAACAATGCGGAATAACTTCAGCTCTCCTTTATCTAGCAAGTGTAATGGGGCGTATTCTTTATTGTGGAATGTTTTAAAGAGAATTCCATGTTATGGGTGCTTTGATGAAATACAGAAGTATTTCTGTACCTTTTAAGCAAAAAAAAAAAAAAAAAATCGTAGGTCTGGGGTTTGTAATTTTTTTCTGAGTTAAACCTTTGAATCACTGAATTCATACCAATGAAGGTATCCAAGAATAACGCAATGGTGGCTCAACTCAGTGTTGAGAATCCACATTCAGGAGAAGTAATTCGGTTTTTAGAATGACACAAAAATATAACTGTTCCTTCTTTCTTGGCATAAGTCCACGTGAGTGATTTTAAAATGAGTATTTCAGTCACTGGTTGTGTTTTTTATGGGCAAAAAGTTTGTTTTTCTTTGCTGTTTTCAAATTTTTTTATTAAAGTTAAGTATTTTTGCCAAAATTTCAACCTTTATCAATCTTTCCACAGTTACACACACTTGCGGTAGTAAGTGTATTTTTAAATCTTACGTGAGATGTTTCCATGTGCAATCACATCTACTGCGTACTATCTGAAGGAACCAAGAGTTGATTGTTCATAATGCCATTTCTTTGTATTCTTTCATAATACTCAGGTGAACTGGATGATCATTTGATGCCAGTTGGTAAAGAAACTGTTAAATATGAGGAGGAGCTTGATTTACATGATGAAGAAGAAACCAGTGTTCCAGGAAGGCCAGGCTCTACAAAAAGAAGACAGTGCTATCCTAAAGCTGTTGGTATCACTCAGTGCTGTCCAGATCTCTGATCAAATGCTTTAACATATTGATGAGACAAAATTGCTAACTCTTATTTTATCTAATAAGAATCTTTTACAAGTCTTGCATTTGTAGTGGAAGTATTTTGCAGTTTTAACTGTATGGAAACTTGCACTGTTACCTGAATGAGTTTATGGGACCATATGCTTTGGAAGCATGCCTGTAGTTCAAAAAATGTGCACTTCCTGTGAAGGTTATTGACTACAATTGCCTAGTATAGAAATAACTGGGAGGAAAGATTGTCCTGCATTGACAAGCTATAAAATCTTAAAGTTCTCTGGTAAATACGCTAGAGCAAGGGAAGGATTACTGGCTTTCTAGGCAAATAATTGAAGATGGAAGGAGATGCCCAGGGGGTCAAAGTTATCTGCCAGGTGCTGAACACAGGTGCTTGGTTTAGTTTGACTTCTCTGATTGAATACAGTTTCATTTTTTGGTTTAAATCTTAGAATATCAAATAAGTACACTTTCAAATAGTTCTCAATATTATACTTAGTATGCTAAAGGGGTCACATAAGATACTTACTATAGCTCTGTGTTGAGTAACTTATCCATAGATCTGTTACAACAGATTTCACCCACATCAGTTTGTAGAATTTGACTTCTTAGTATTTATGGGAGGAAATGTCAAACACTTTAAAAGTAAGAGATAACGGAGAAGAAAAGCTTTGTCAAGAGTATTTTGCAACTGCTCTGGAACATTCCTTCTTCCCCTGCAGTTGTTACAGGTTTTGTCTAAGGTCCTTTCAGTAAGATGGTTAACTCACTCAAAGTAGATTTCTTAGTAGCTTCTGATACATTTGCATTTCATGGAGAAATTAATAGCTTTTGGTCACATGTAGGAATGTCAGCATGTACACTCACAGTGGTAGTCCACAGTGCTGTGTTGTACATTCACATGCAGCTTCAATTATGGTGATAGGCCTTAAGTAATTCCATTCTTGGCATCCTCCGCATGCCCCAATTTTATTAATAGTTTAAATTATTAGGAAGGCTTAGGAAAGGATATAGTGGCATCACAGAGTATATTACAGAGGGAATGACAGATGAGAAAACCTTTTTCTTGTACGACTTACCAAACAATTTGAAGTTTTGCACAGTATTTCTTGGTGCTGTTTATTCCTTGTCTCAGTCCTCTTACCTCACTAGCGATTGTTGGAATAAGGATAGCACATAAAATGCACGTAAAATGGTATCTCTCATTCAGAGGAGCTGATTTGTCAAGTGATGCATCATTCTTTCTTGGTTATTTTTTTTGATACAGAATCCAAGAATATTTTCCCTTGCTTTTGCACCAACTTTTGACATCTGGAAAAGAAGCTTTGGCAGATGTTGAAGGTCTACAAGATCCTCTTGGGCTTAATATAGTTATTAAACTTATGAGTAATTTTCCATTAGGCCAGGGCCATAGTCTTGCTACAGTATAACTTTTAAAATCCACAACTGCATGTAACATATATTGCAGTTACATTTTAGATAAACAGGGGGATCATTTTTGAGACCTACAAAGTAATGAACTCCTACCAACCAAAGCATAGTTTCTTAAAGTCTATGACAAATATGAGCAGCAAAGTTAAAAGTGCTTGTGGGTTTGTGAGTATTCACGTCTGCAAGCTAGAGTTGTTAGAAAACTTAGAAAGTGCAGTGCCTGGGCAAAAGAGAGTGTATCTAATTTTGTTTGTGTGTTTGTCCCAAGCGTACAAAAGCATTTTTGATACTTTTGAAAAGTTGTGGGGAAAAGAATCCGTGTTTATGAAGCTGCAGGTTCAGCCAAGCTTATGTGAAAATTGAATTACTGGGATGTAGGCTTTTTCCTGTGCACACACTTTTTAAATTTTTTTTTTCTTTCATTCTTCTTCTATCGTTAAGGTCCAGAGCCCTTGGACATCATGTGCTCCAGAGTTGCTGGCTAAATATGGAAATTGGCATGAAAACTTCAGTTGTATTTATGGCGAAATGCTGTGTGCATTCTACAGTTAGACTTCCATTTCTAACACAGAGTGGATACAGAGGAAGTTTAGGGATGTAATGGAAGTTACTACTTGGCAAATAGGAAGATCTGGAAGCATCGTGCGCCCTTGATGCAAGTGTTCAGACAGATCTCATGGCTGCCAGGCCAGGCTGCTGACCAAACATTTTTGCTTAAAAAAGAAAACATTACTTAAGTCCAGATTAGTTTTTTTTATTCCTCATTTTTAGCAATAACTTTCCAAATAAACATGTGAAGCCTTGTTCAAATAACAGTCTTTAGGTGAATTTTGATGATTTTTATAACGTTAATGTTTTGGGGTTGTTTGTTGTTTTTTTTTTTTTTTTTTGTTCTTAGATTCCAGAATGTTTGAGGGATAGTTATCCCAAACCTGATCAGCCCTGTTACCTGTATGTAATAGGAATGGTTTTAACGACTCCTCTACCTGATGAGCTCAACTTCAGGAGACGAAAGCTATATCCCCCTGAGGATACAACAAGATGTTTTGGTATATTGACAGCCAAACCTATACCTCAGGTAATGAGTCTAGCTCCTTTCATTATTCTACATGCCTTACAACCTATCATCTTCTGCTTATTCTCTGCCCCCAGTCTGAAGAGTTGGAAATGACCCTAAGTGCTGCTTGTATCAAGTAACCCCCAGAAAATAAGCAGTAATATCCATCCAATCTAGTCTCCACTTCATTTTCTGTCATTAGTGGTGGAACAACCTGTTCTGTGTTTGCCAAACTTCTGCAGTAGCAAATTCAAAATTACTACGGAGATGGCCTGCAGCGCTACCTTATCTATATGAAAGCTTTGGTAACAAGTCCTGTCAGCATTCCTAGTCTGAAGCAGCAGCAAAAGTAGGTCATGTTAATTAAAATTGGCACCTCTTGCTTCAGAAAGTTAATAGAAAGACATTTTCTGTGGATGATTCAGACGAGCAAGATTTTTTGTTGTTTTTTTTTTTCAAATTGCGTTTCCTATTGTCCACAGGAGAAAACTTTTCAGGAATATTGCTGGTTATCACATTTCTTCCTCCACAAGGGAAAAAACTTCCATTTTTACTTGATCTTAAATAAAGAGAAAAGCTGTAAAATACAAGGGGAACTATTAATATAAAAAAACCCAGATGATCATTCCTCCAGCCTTCAAAATCTCTTCTATAGTTGATGGTCATTAAAGATCAAAATTCCGATCTAGTTTGATCCAGTTTGCTGTGGAGTCAGGCAAGCACTACCCCAGCATCTGAAGTAAACAACCAGTACTCTGTTGAGGAATTGTACTCTGAATTTTTTTCTCTATTTCTTTTTTTTTTTTTTTCTCTTTTCTTCTCTTATTTAGATTCCTCACTTTCCTGTGTATACTCGCTCTGGAGAGGTTACGATATCTATTGAGCTTAAGAAATCTGGTTTCACTCTGTCTCTGCAAATGCTTGAGCTGATAACGCGACTCCACCAGTACATTTTTTCACATATTCTTCGTCTCGAGAAACCTGCACTAGAGTTCAAACCCACAGAAGCTGATTCAGCCTATTGTGTTCTACCTCTTAATGTTGGTAAGAACAGAGCTCTTGTTTTGTAAATATTCACCGTTAATTCCTTTAGCAGTGTGTTTAATTTTATGTTAAATTTCAGGTGTTAGCTGTAGAAATAATACTATATGTGGTAGTATGAAAATTTGGCAGTTATATTTTTATTACTACTTCACAATTCTAGATTAACTTTAACTTGGCAGTGTGGCTTGAAGTATAGTAGGTTTTGGCTGACTCTGTAAAGGTCTGAAATATGTATATATCTCATTTGAAATTTTTTTAAAATAATCAAATACATATATAAAGTAAGAAAAAAAAATTGTCATTTACAACTTCCCTGAAAAGTTCAACCTGGAAGACTGATCCCTAAATAAGTAATGTATTTTCCTTTTCCAGTTGATGACTCCAGCACTTTGGACATTGACTTTAAGTTTATGGAAGACATCGAGAAATCTGAGGCACGTACAGGCATTCCAAGTACACAGTATACAAAAGAAATGCCTTTTATTTTCAAGTTAGAAGATTACCAGGATGCGGTTATCATTCCACGGTGAGTGCTGCATACATACCTCAGGTGTGCATCTGTTATGTTTATACAAACACTTATAATAAGTGGATGTTAGTATCTGCAACAAAATTTCTTGTAAGAAATGCATGCTATTAATCTGAAGGTATCTAGTGGTGTCTCAAATAATTTTAAAGATACTTTTTAGTTATTAGTTAATCTTATATCCTACTATATAAGTGTTTAGGCCTCTCAGGACCTTTTTATTAGGAATAATAGAGTTCAGGACAAAACATGTAGCATTCTGATAACATGTTGGAACTTCGTCAATAACTAGCCTACTGAAACTAATTTTAACTCGGAAGATTGAGTGGGGTTCCTGTTCTCTGGTTACTGCTTTTTTACAGAAAGGGCCTGCTAAAGGAAGGTCTGCTCTTGGTAGATGGAAGAATTAACAAGCGAAAAAGACCAGTTTAAAGGAATCTTTCTACTGAGCGGTGTTTAGAGGAGAAATTTACATCATTTTATGTACTGGATATGCAAAGGTTCCTCAGAATTTCTGGGTTTTGTGGAGACTTAATTATTCCCTGTGTCATGTTTGGCATGATGTGAAAAAAGAAAATTGACTGACTGGCTTGTGCTTGTACTTACTATATTGTAAACAATGGTAGTTGCGGGATGTATACAGAAGATAAATAATAATACCTTATTTTGGCCTCGTCTGTTAGGCTTTTTTTTTTTTCCTTTTAGTGTCTTCCTACAGGTGCTGACATGCTATGGTAAAAATGCTAGTGTAAAAAAAGTGGTGCTGGATCATCGCTGTGTATAAGCATTACTTGATGTGATCAAAATTAATGTTGTAGAAATACTCATAGGTGGTGTGGATTAGCACAGTTGCTGGACTTAAATGAAGCTATGGTATTTCACCTGTCTGAAGATTTGGCCACAGTGCCTAAACCAATATTATTCTTCCCCTTTGATCTTCCCCTTTCGGCTCTTTTTTTCATTGGGATTGGAGCTGGGGTAGATGGCTGAGTACATCTGTGTTACGAGAATTACTAGTTGTTATCTGATAATATTCAGGCTTGCGAGTAGCTGAAAACATTTTTACTTTGTTTCATATATTAAGGAACCTTGGAATTTCAAATAGTTCCATTTTCAGTCAACATAAAAATGGTGAAAATATGTGCTTATCCTTCTCCATCTTCTTGGCTCTTAGCTCCTCAGGGGAAGTGTAATACAGTGACTGTATGTTGGTACATTCTTATTGAATTCTTCAGAATAGGCATGATTGTGAATAAGATAAGAAAAAAGGATTTCCTGAAAGCTCCTTTAACCCACGTATTCTTCAATGAAGAAGTTCGGAGGGCCTGGGAATATGGTTTCCTTGATTTCAGCCCCCTTTGGAAGAAAGCTGAGAAGACTCATTTATCATGCATTACATTTATTTAGAGATACCTATTTAGATATTGCAATAGAAGCTTAAGATTCTAGATGCAGATGATCAAAGTACAAATAAGCTGATATGCAAATATAAATACTGAATGTTGATTTCATAATTTTTTGGTAATATTATTTTTTTCCTGTGCGTGTTTATCACTGCTGTATTCAATGAGCATCAGTAGCCATGATAAGGGTGTTGCAGCATTCTGGGTTTATTTTTCTAACATTCCACCTGTATTACAAGAACTGCATTGTCCTTGGAAGGCTTGTGAATTTACCTTACTGCATATTTGGGGGTTTGTATGTTATCTTTATTTGGAGGACGACTTTGTTAAAATACCAGTTTAGATGTGAGGTAGTACGATCTCTGTGTGCACTACACCATTTCTACTGATTGTAGCACATAGGAGACTAGACATTAAAAAGCCAAATTATTGAGTTTAATAGTTAAGTGTTTGGAATTAAGAAACTATTATTTGCAGTGTTACTCTTGGAGATTGTTGTCCAGAACTTGATTTTTCTGTTAGATGTTGAAGACATAAATCCTACATTTAATTTAAAACTTTTTGTAGAGGTGATTTCATAGATCATAGATTGACAATCTGTGATTCTGTGACTTTATTCTTCACTATTTTATAGCACACTTCTTATTTAGTATTTGAGTTACCTAGACAAATGGCTTCTGCAACAAAAAATCCCACGAACCAAGTGAGTTATTTAATGGTGTATTATCATTTGACCACATCAGAACACAAAGAACTTAGCACAAGCTTTACTCTAATGCTAGAACATATGCCAACATATTTTATTTAATTTTTTTAGGTATCGAAATTTTGATCAGCCTCATCGATTCTATGTAGCTGATGTATACACTGATCTTACTCCACTCAGTAAATTCCCTTCCCCTGAATATGAAACTTTTGCTGAATATTATAAAACAAAGTATAATCTTGACCTTACCAATCTCAACCAGCCGCTGCTGGATGTGGACCACACATCTTCCAGGTAACAGCAGTCATGTTTGTCTGATGTTTGTAGTCTGCCAATAAAGTGTCTTGTCTTTTTTTTAAATACGGGATAAAGCTGAGGACTTGTGTTTCCCAAAAGAATTACTGATTTTTGGTTTTTTCCTTGATGGGTACCTAAGGTATAACAATTGTAATTTGAGTCCATTTTTTTTTTCCAGAGGTAACTGTCCTGTCACTTCACAATGCATTAAAGTTGAACACTTAGAATAAGTCATCACTTTAAGAAGTTTAGGCCAGAAGATTCTATTCATTAATTATGTACTTACACTAAAGTGTTTTCATGTGCTTTTTAGACTTAATCTTTTGACTCCTCGCCATTTGAATCAGAAGGGGAAAGCACTTCCACTAAGCAGTGCTGAGAAGAGGAAGGCAAAGTGGGAAAGTTTGCAGAATAAGCAGGTAAAATAGAAGAGTCTAATTCAAGTTGCCTCTCTCTTAGCAGTGATCTGATGACTGCATTTCCATGTAAAATTCTTTCCTTTTCCACTTCTCTCCCTAGATACTGGTTCCAGAGCTCTGTGCTATACATCCTATTCCAGCATCATTATGGAGAAAAGCAGTTTGCCTCCCCAGCATACTTTATCGCCTGCACTGCCTTTTGACAGCAGAGGAACTAAGAGCTCAAACAGCCACCGATGCTGGTGTAGGGGTTAAATCACTTCCTGCAGATTTCAGGCGTGTATTTTTTTCAATATGTATTTTTCAGTATATCTGACTTTATTAGTAAACAACATGGAGACTTAACCATCCCTGCATGAATTTCAACCCTTTGTTTAACTCATGTCATTTTTCAGTGAAGCATAGCTTGAAAAGACTTGACTGTGAATAAGGAAGTTAGATGCTGCAGTCACTGTCCTTCTCAGAGGAGCGTGGCTTTTTTTTAAACGTGTATGTGCATGTAGAGTCTTCTTGTCTTGTGGTAATTTTTTTTTTTTAACAAAATCATCATGTATCTTTACAGATATCCTAACTTGGACTTCGGATGGAAAAAGTCTATTGACAGCAAGTCTTTCATCTCTATTCCTAACTCTTCTTTAGTAGAGAATGAAAATTACTGTAAGCACAGCACAATTGTAGTCCCTGAAAATGCTGCACATCAAGGTGCTAATAGAACCTCTTCTGCAGAAAACCATGACCAAATGTCTGTGAGTTACAGAACATTGCTCAATGAGTCACCCAGTAAACTCCAAATTGATGTCTCGGCAGAACTTGCAGCAATTAATGGTGTTACTTATAATAAAAATCTTGCCAATGGCAATTGTGATTTAGTTAACAGAGACTTTTGCCAAGGAAATCAGCTGAATTACTGCAGGCAGGAAATACCTGTACAACCAACTACCTCATATCCCATTCAGAATTTATACAACAGTGAGAACCAGCCCAAGCCCAGCAATGAATGTACTCTACTGAGTAATAAATACCTTGATGGAAATGCTAACAGATCTACCTCAGATGGATGCCCCAAAATGGCAGTGACCACCAGTACTTCAAAAGCTATTAATCTTTCAAAAGACAGAGCAGATTCTGAAAAGAACCCTTCCAGTGGGTACTCCTCGAAAACTCTTGGTCCTAATCCCGGTCTCATTCTTCAAGCTTTGACTCTTTCAAATGCTAGTGATGGTTTTAACCTGGAGCGGCTGGAAATGCTTGGTGATTCATTTTTAAAGCATGCCATCACTACATACTTGTTTTGCACTTACCCAGATGCTCATGAGGGACGGCTGTCATATATGAGAAGCAAAAAAGTAAGTAGTAACAATCCAATTCTGTTTTGTAAAAGGCATGCTGTAACAAGCCACAGATAGAAAAAAATTGCTGAAAGATTGAATGGCAACAGGTTGATTTAATTCCATAATGTTACTGATTATACATTGGGTAGCACGCGTATTAGGAATAAAAGCACAGGATTAATGTTGCCATAACTGTGATTGAAACTGTTTTCTACAGTTCATTTTGAAATCTATGCCAGCTATTACCAGCCTAAGAACGGACAGAACTGAATAAAACTAAAAGTCTGGGTTAGTGAGGACGTTTTGTGGGCTGAACACTAGAGCTGCATTGAGTAGAAACTCTTAACAAGGGCGCTTGAATGAAGGGTTGGGTTAGAGCACAGAGTCTTGGGCTGGAGCTTTATTTGACCTTCCTTTTTTCTCAGTAATTTACTTTACTTGAAAACTTTTAGCATGTTCTTAAAGGAACACTAAAAATGAAGCAACAAACAAATCTTACAGAACCGTTCCATCAAAACTTCTCAAAGTATTTTAAAGTGAATGTAAACAGTAGGGAGCAGTGTCTTCAGTTCTGCCGCTGCTGTTTGTAAATTCTAGAATAATCAATTGCGAAAGTTTGTTTTACTTGGTTTTTTCTTTCCCCACATAATGTGGTAACTTGAACTAAATGCTACAGATTTGATTGTCTATCGCATGTAAAATGCATCACTGATAATTAAATGATTTAATACTTTAACCTTGGAAATTAAGGAGGGCTAGATAAGTTGAACAGTTCAAATCAAGGAAGTGATGGTATATTCAAATTCAAATTTCAAAACTTTAAAAACAAACATGAAAAGTTTAAAATGAGAAATGAAGTTGAGCAGTTGATAGTTAAAAAGGAAAAGGACGTATGCTTGTCTATGAAAGAACACTTTTTTCCCCCCTTCCCTTTAAAATATTTAAAAGGATTTTAGAGGCTACCAAAATAACATCTGGATTATGACTTAATATTTGTTATATGGAAGTATTTTAACACTTTCTAGTGCCATGGTTTAGGTCAATTTACCCATAATAACAATCCCTTTTCATTCCAAATCTGGTCTGAATTTTGATTATTAATACTGGTAATTAGTGACACTTGTACAGGTTATATTTACTATTATTTTTGAAGTAGCAATAATTTTGTTTCACAAAGAGAATTTAATCTATCAGATTTCTTTAGCTGAAATTGTCACACCTTACATGCTTGGCCGTAAAAATAATTTAAAAATCTGTGTCTTGCTGTGGATGGGTTGTGCAGTACTAAGAAAGCTGAACTCCCTTTTGAGAAGTAGAGAAAAATACGTAATGGTACAAGATCTGGCTTGATCTGTAAAATTTTTGGCCCCTTTTGTATTTTAACCTGGTTTTATGTAAATGTATGTCCAGAGGTTTATCAAAGTATTTTTCTTGAAGGTCAGCAACTGTAACTTGTATCGCCTTGGAAAAAAGAAAGGACTGCCTAGTCGTATGGTGGTATCGATTTTTGATCCCCCTGTCAATTGGCTTCCTCCTGGTTACATAGTAAACCAAGACAAGAGCAACACAGATAAGTGGGAGAAAGATGAAACGGTAAGACTTTATTTAACTGTGTTGAGAAATAATTATTTGCATGTCTGTATTCTCTCACCTCTACCTCCTCCCACTCTGAATATTTTGTTATGTTTTCAGCAAGAAAAAGTAAATCTGTATCTTTGTTTCCTTTCTAAAACTTCACTATAACTTACAGAAAATGAGAGGAAAACTGATCCTGAATAGAACCCAAAGTAAGGGTACAATGTACTGAACATCATCTAATGATGAGTGTATATATTAATAGAAAAGCAGAAAAGAAAAATTTTTTGTCTGTAGTTAGCATGATTTCAGGAGTTTTTCTGAAATTTCTCTTGGAAATTTTACTGGTTTTGCCGTAGTATGTATAGGCATAAGGCTTTTTAATAAATGAATTCACCTTTATAGAATATATGAAAAGGAGTTGCTGTTCTTCATAGTGCTGGGGCAGAATGAAGATTAGAACTGGCTTGAGAAAATGTTCCGTATTGGTCACTGTTAGCTACAACATGGGTATGACTGAGAGCTACTTTTCATCCAAAGTACAGTGCTGGCTTAAATGCCCTCACTGTCTATCACCAAAAGCTTCAGAATGACAAATCTTAATGTGGAACAATTCAAATGATTTTCTGACTAAACTCATTTTATTCAAGAGTAGAAATGCATATATAAGAAATACCACTGCAGTAACTTAATCTTTAAGTGTTTGAGGCTGATTTGGAGGTTGGGGGAAGGAGATGGAGGGATTTTTTTTTTTTTTTTTTTTTCCCCCCTCCCCCAATTCCGAAGACCACACTCAGATTACAGAACCACCAGAGGGCATATGAGAGGACCATTAGGTAGATGTACTGCAAATAAATGTTTATTGCAGAATAAAACAACCTGATTATTGCGGCTCTGTATTGTGCCAAGATTTTGTTTAGAGACTTGCTACTATACCTTTCTAAAAATAAGATGAGAGCTAATCATTATTTTTTAAAAAGCTTTTGATTGTCCGTAAGTTTTCAGTGGCCTCCTCATCTTTGCTAGCCACTGTTTATTTGTAAATAAACCACATCATTTCAGACCAAAATGCAGACAGTGGTGCAAGGGAGAAGTGGAGATTTTGAACCAAGTAGGTATTTTGCTTTCTCAGATGTAAGTTTCATTATCCATTCATGGGCTGATGGTCTATGACTGGGGCTAGAAATCTCATATTATGAGAAATTATTACTAAAACACTCCTAGTCAAATATTGGTATTTTTTGTTATCAAGCTTTCTTAAGGGGAAGGATCTTCCTTTCTTCATTTGATCAAATAGCTGATTTCCAAAAGTCATGAAAAAAGCAATTTGGTGTATTTATCTTCAGCTTATAAGTGGCCATAACTTACTCAAAATCAATCAGGTATTCTTTAAGAAACTTTTTTCTTTTTTTTCTTCTGGGGTTCGTTGTTAATTTCTTTTTGAAATGCTGTCTGGTGGTAAAAAAGACCAACTATCAGAATTGGTTCCTGGCTCCTTTACCTACTGTTCATTCTCATAACTTAATTTTTGTGGTTTTTTTTAATGCACGAAATAATGTGCAGACAATGTTAGGGTAGTTCATGTAGCTGTTCTGCTAATTAAACTTTTTTAAAAGTTGTGAATGAAATTGTAGTAAAAATGAAATTTATCATGTTTAATCTTTGCAACAGCAGACACTGAAATCTGCTTTGAATTGTCTACATAGACATGTCTTATTCAGAGTGTGTATTTTTATTTCATGACAGATATGACAGGAGGTGGCATGTACATGAAAAAAGCACTAGCTCTAGTTGGGACTGCTTAAGTTAGTCTTACTTTGAGCATTATACTACTAGTAGTATCAAAAGTAATATTTCAAATAAAATTTTGCTATCTCTTTCTGATCAATTAAAGTTACAGGAATTCCTACTCTGCATATGCAAGATGGGCAATTACAGCACAGACATTCTTTTGGAAAAATGTCTAAACCATGGATTTCTATAGTCACATTCTTTTCCCTCTCCTCTCATTACTAAACCTGACAAAGTCTGCTCCATCCCAGTGAGGAACGTTGTGATCTGTTTGGTCCTTAGATGGTTTCAAATGCTACCTAGTGCTCCTTCCAGCTGTCACCCATCCACACATCTAGAGAGTTGTGTATTTGGCCCAAAGGGAGAGGTCCACAGTGGTCGCATCTGGTTCACAGATTTGCAAGATTAAGTGACTGAGACCTACAATATGGCATACATAGATCGAGGGCAGATATAGACTGTTTAACTTGATTCAAAATGGTGTTGGCTTTCAGGACCCAATCCAGAAAAGCACTTTGAATCTGATCTTGCTCCTATCAAATTCAGTGGCAGAATTCCCACTGACATCAGTGATGCTGGGCTGAGCCTGTGAATGGTTCTTTTGATGTTAGGAAGACCACTTGTGCATTTAGCTAATATGTTTAAGTGCTTTCCTGGAGTGGGGCCATAGCAAATTGTACAGACAACATTGTACAGCTTGGGCATATCTGTGTTCAATGTATAACTTGCATCACTCCATACCAGTTTGCCCAGTACGAGCAGGGAAGAGACATGAGATACGAGTTTTGCTGTTGGGTATATATGTAAGTATTAGAAAGTTGGTGACAACTTCAACTTTTCTTTTAATTAGTTAAGGCTATAAGTATAGCCTGAAAAAAAAAACCCTGAACTTTAAACGAATATGTACTTGTTTAAAGGGTGCGATTAATACTAGTTGTCTTTGCATTGAGTTATTATCTTACTTCATGATTTAATGTACGTGTTAATATTCAGTTTAAAAACAGACAACAAAAAAACCTGTATTGCAGAAGTGTGCCACTTCTTCTGCTTTTCCATTTTTAGCCCTGCTTATGTCAATATCCTGGTGATATGAAATCTCTAGTTTGTCATACATTTAATATGTTTCAAATTAAGAATTATTCACTTGTACTGTGTTTTTTACCAAATCAAAAATTGGCCTATATCTAACATCTGATAAGCAGCAAGATCACTTATTGAATCTCCAACACATGCAGTTAAGACCATTACCCACACAGGCAATAGATTCTTGCCAACTAGCTGGTATTAGACTCTCATTTTTGATCTGTGATATAAAAATCACCCACACTGATTCACTAAACTTACTTTCTGCTAGTGTGCCAAGTAGACTGAATTCATTTGCAGCTGTTTAAGAACATAGATGAATCTGTTTTAGTGCTTCGAGTGATTATTATTGAAAAATGAGGGTAAAGAAGTTCTTACAGTTGTTTCATTGGATGCATTTTCTGTTTGTGCGTCCCAAAATTGAGATTATTGGGATTGTGACTACAGTAAACCTGCAAGTCCCTTAGCGTTTGCCATAGAAAGTTGTAGAAAGCATCTTCAAAGTTACATTGATTTCACATTTGTGATAGCCTTACTTAGCAGCTGGAGAGGAAGTTGCACCCAAAACTGTTTCTTGTATTTCTCTAAATATGTTAATTTATAATTCTTTCTTTTATTTACTTTGGTGTGCAAGTGTCTAATGTTTGGTCAATTTAAAGTTAATTGTATGTGTTGCACATTCAAGTATAAGCATGAGTTCATATGAAATGCAGCATGTTACATGTAGAGCATATGCTATTTTAGGTTAGTAATAAAGAGTTTGTATTCCAAGACAATTATTCTAGTCTTAGAATGATAGTGTTAATTGAGATTATGTTGTGTTTATCTGATCAGAGGATGTAATTAGGAACATTTAAAAAATCAGTTATATTATTAGCAGACAGTTTTCAAATCTTGCTCTTCGGACAGTTCTGGAATAAAAGTCTCTCATTTCTATCTTCAGTAACATATTTTTTGTGTTCTTTCATAGACAAAGGAAAACTTGTTGGCTAATGGTAAACTTGATGATTATGATGATGAAGAAGAGGATGAAGACCTAATGTGGAGGTTACCCAAGGAAGAAACAGACTTTGAAGATGATTTTCTGGAGTATGATCAGGAGCATATCAAATTCATTGATAATATGTTAATGGGATCAGGGGCTTTTGTGAAGAAAATCTCTCTCTCACACTTCTCAACCACTGATTCAAACTATGAATGGAAAACACTCAAAAAGTCATCCCTGGGTAATGTTCAGTTTTCATCAGATTTTGATGATTTTGACTACAGTTCTTGGGATGCTATGTGTTATCTGGATCCTAGCAAGGCTGTTGAAGAGGATGATTTTGTAGTGGGCTTCTGGAATCCATCGGAAGAGAACTGTGGTGTTGATGCAGGCAAACAGTCTATCTCATATGACTTGCATACAGAGCAGTGTATTGCTGACAAAAGCATTGCAGACTGTGTGGAAGCCCTGTTGGGCTGCTATCTGACCAGCTGTGGTGAAAGAGCTGCTCAGCTTTTCCTGTGTTCCCTGGGGCTGAAGGTGCTCCCTGTAATTAAAAAGACTGATTGGGAAGACACGCTGCATGCTACCAGAGAGAACTGTAACAGTGAGCAGAAGAATCTTTCACCAAACTCTGTTTCTGCTTCTGTAGCTAATTCAGAGCCTTCTCTGTATAAAGATCTGGAGTATGGCTGTTTGAAGATTCCACCAAGGTGTATGTTTGATCACCCAGATGCTGAAAAAACCCTCAATCACCTTATTTCTGGTTTTGAAAACTTTGAGAAGAAAATAAACTACAGTTTTAAGAACAAGGCTTATCTTCTTCAGGCATTTACTCATGCCTCATACCATTATAATACTATTACTGGTAAGTTGTCTTAAAGTAGAGGGTTTTTTTCTCCACCAGTATTGCAAATGCAAGAGAAGCAGTATATGTTGTATTCCCACAGCCTTTCTTTAGACATCATGTTACTTTCAGAAGTTGATAGTCTCTGAATACAAAATCTTAGAAAGGAGTATCAAGCCTCTTATTTGGAGGGGGGATACTTGTTGAAACTGTATCTCAATGATTATTCACATTTTGACTTGTTACAGATAAAAGATTTACTGAAGCCTAACCAAGTTTTGGAAAAGACCAGCATTTTTCATCTCTCATGCTGTATCACTAGTTGTATATGACTGACATTAGATCCTCTTTTAGCTGAAATAAATTCTCGTACAACTCTGGAATATTGCATTGTACATCTAGAAGCAGTGGTCATGCTTTGCAAATTATATTTAGCAAATCTGTCGTGTAATTTAATCTCAAGAATACTACCTTTTGACTGTACTTATGAAGATTAAAAGTGGACTGTACAAATTGTATTAGCTGAATGGTCTATAGGACAGCAAAAGATGGAACCTTCTGTTTCAAGTTATAAATTGGAAGGCTTAATTTCAGTCTAGGCATTTTATTGAGTAAATATTTATAGTCAAAGTTTGAAGCAATTGACTAAATCAGGCTAAATGTTAATTTCAGGTTTACTGCTTAATGTTCTGTACATGATCTCATAAAAGATTTTACAGTGATACAAATTTGTATTTCTGTAATCTTAAATTACTTTTGCTTATACTAATTAATTTAGTATTCATTCATTCTAAAACTTAAATATTTCCCTATGATAATCTACAACTAAAAACAAACCGTGGTAAAATTCCAAGCCTGTTTGAAGTGAATGGCAAATTCTTGTGCAGTCAGCAGTCTGTAGTGAGTTGATTACTTATTCCAAGGAGTAAGAAAGCTCTGCTTTAATCAAAGAAATAAGTCATTTTGAAATATTAGTACATTGAGAAACAGTTCTGACGAAACACTGAAATGCTCCTTTGGTTTTTCACTCATTCTAGGTAATATTATCCACATGTATATTTAGTTTTTACAAATATTTCACAAAACGACAGAAGGTAAAGGGGTTCTTTACATATATATATATGTATGTATATATATATATATGTATATATATATGTATATATATATATTAAAAAATACACACACTGACAAACAGAAACCTTGAGGCATAATGTCTAGGTGAAATTATGTTCTTGGTAACAGAAACTTCTGATTCCTTTTTTATTTAGAAAGACAGCTGTGAATTGCTCTTACCTGTAACTTTTTCTCTTAAGGAGTGAGTAGCTAGCAGTTGAGACCTGGCAGCATCTTAGGCTCAGCCGCTGTAAAAACAGCTTAGTCCTAGCCATTTCACTCTACTTCTGTAGTAATTTTGATATTCTGCCTTCTCTACCAACCTATACCTGTTTGCTTTCAAGAGGGTTTTTTTGCTTTTGTTTATGTTCTAAAAATAGACCTCCAATATCTCTCCTTTCCTGCCTCCCATGTCAGTTTTCCAGACATGAAAGGCTTGGCAGTTTTACTTTCCAGTTCAAAAGACCCATTCTGAAAGGAAAGCTTAGTTCAGTGCTTCTTGAGAAATCTAAATGTGTGGCAAATTAGATGAGAAACCTCAGATTGTATATTCCTCTGCTTTTAATACATTAATTTGTTTATTAATTTTTGGGAAGTTTGTTACTTTTTTCAGATCAGCGTGCTGGTGAAGCTCTTGATTTTGTTTTTGATATTTCTCAGCACAATATAACAATCTTGAGTTAAAAGCATTAACTGATTATAAACACAAGTGTTTTGCTGGCCTGACAAATTAACATTTGGTTCAAAAGTGGCTTTATTATTAGATATAAGTTCTGGTTTTTCGTATTTTTTTTTTATATAGTTCAAAAGCAATCTCTTTTAAACACAAAGATACCTGTTTTAAAAAACAGATTGTCTTCTATGAGCATTGGTTAGTTTGTGGAATTTACATGGCAGTGTACCAAACCTCTTATCCAGAAAGGCCTGGGAAGAATGTGTGTGTTAAACTTAATTGTGGTGTTATACATTCTTTTATTTCCAACGCTTTAAGATTGTTACCAGCGCTTAGAATTCCTGGGAGATGCAATTTTGGACTACCTCATAACCAAGCACCTTTATGAAGACCCACGGCAACACTCTCCAGGAGTTCTTACTGACCTACGATCTGCTCTAGTCAATAATACCATTTTTGCATCATTAGCTGTAAAGTATGACTACCACAAGTACTTCAAAGCTGTCTCTCCTGAGCTGTTTCATGTTATTGATGACTTTGTGCAGTTTCAAATGGAAAAGAATGAAATGCAAGGAATGGATTCTGAGGTTAGTAGAAGTATTTGATTTGAAGCATGTCACTGGATTTCTTAGTGTAATGCACATTATTAAAATGTTTCAGGCTGCTGTGTGCATAGAACAAAGAAGCAGGCTCCCAGTAATAAATCTTGCAATATGCAAAGCAAAATACAGTCTTCAGAAAGTATAAAGTCACTAAGATCATTCAGAAAATAATTAAATTGAAACCAGTTTGTCTCTAGATTTTTCTGTGACACTTCATCTCAGTCACTATATTACTTTTGTGGTGTTGTTAGGACAACATGGGGGGCGGGAGGGGGGACAGACAAAATCACTTAGCTTGCTTTCTTCACTGACTGATTGAAAGCACTAATACACCATAAAATTGTGATGAAGAGTTGCTAAATCATGTAATGCTGACTCGGGATGAGATATCCATGCAACATCATGAACAATACTACCTTGGCACAATGCTAGGAATATTTAATACAGCACACAGACAGATTGCCACTGTTTTTCTTCTGCTGATTTCTGCTGGAGCAGGTGTTACTGCACTGTGCACTGTACTCGTGTGTTTGACGTGCTTCTGAAGGCTTTGTCTGCTAGCCAGGGAAACATTATTTGCGTCTTTCAAATAAGCCACCTGAAAAATAGTTTAACTGAATACTGGCAAACACAGATCACCTCTGTTCTATGTGGAGAAGCTAATGATAATTAGTATCTATTTGCTGGAAAATGGACTAAAACTAACTCATTTAGATAAACTGCTCAGAAAATGTATGAGAGCAAGGGCTTTGTGAGTCAGATTCTAATCAGGGTCCTGGAGTAGGTGGACTTTCTCATTATCCTTTCTTTAAACGTGTTATCCAACAGATATCACTAATAGTTTGTCTTCTGAAAAACTGACCAGTCTCTTAAAAAATATTATCTGAGAATCCTCCAGCACTACATAAACATGTTATCGTTGTTTTCAGTAACTTATTCTTCCTGACACAGAGTTTCTAAGCTCAGGAATCAAAATACTTCAGTTACATAGATGTGTTTACAGCCCTTGCACTGCTGCAGAGTGAAATCAGTATGTTTTATGGAAAGATTCAGAAAACACTGACTAAGAAATTTGTCCCTGCAATTTGGATAATATAAACTATTTTACATCAGAGGATCAAAGTCTGTTATCTCTTGTTTTCTTCACAATATGAGTGAAAAGGCTCAAAAGTTATTTTAAGAGCTCATAGTAGTGATTTTTAGCTTAGTTCAGTTTTTGCTACTATGCAAAAAGATTGCCTAGAAACTTCCACCAAAGTTGCAACCAAATTATGTGATAGCTGTTTCAAATAAAATTCTTGTTTCATTCTCCCTATGCCTGCTCCATATCTTGGTCTGGCACTGAATTACTGAAACTCTTATTTCATCAGTTAATGCAAGAGTCTTTGTTTCTGCAGTTCATGCCAGCTAGACTGGTTTCCATGTGTGTCTCCACATCATCTGCTTTTCTTTTTTCAAATCTCGCTCCTGAAACATCTGTTGTCCTTTGCTTTATAGCTCTTAATTTCTCTCTCCTTCTGTTATTTCAGTATAACTCAAAAGTGCTTCAATTTGCACTTGGTATGAAATACACTATTTAAAACTGTTGAATTTGTTTTTTAACATCAAAATTCCCATTTGGAGTGTGTACACAATAAATCTGACTTCTTGTTTGATTTATTTTAGGTAGAAATATTGGGTGGGACTTAGTTCATGAAGTATTATGCTGACTCTTAAGAGGACTGAACTGGGTTTTAAACCCCAGATAGGGCCAAAATGGAGTGAGAGGGTAGTTGCTGTGAGAAAAGACGGAGAGAAACTTAATTTGCTTTAGGGAGAAGAGAGTAATGGTGAAAAACTTTGTTTTCATTTTACTTTATTTGGACTTAAGTGAATGTATATTATATGTATCTGATTTAGTAAAAGATTAGATTAAGTCAAGACCTTTACATTTGCAGTATGTCTTAATAATGAGAATAGAGAATTGTCTTAAATTTGTAGCAGGTGGTGTTTTCTTCCGTACTACTTTCAAAAAATGTGTAAGCGTGCCTGTTAGCTCAGTCTGATGTTCCTGGTTATCAGTTATTAATGACTTATTTTGCTAATGCTTGTTTCATGCTTGTCTTCTGGGGTGAATGAGGTAAGGACAGATACATTTGACTTTCATCCAGAGATTGGACTTACAGATTTTTAAAGTCTCCTTCTAGGAGCTGTTTAATGTATGAACTCTTCCTTTGTTATGTGTAGCTTTTTAGTATTAACTGATAGAGCCAAGTCTGTTTCTTATTGGAAAAAACAGACCCATGGTGAAATCCTACAGAACTATTACAGGAGGAATTCACAAAGCGTATAGGGTCTCTGTACCCAGTGGTGTTTGAAGGCTTTTTTCACATTTGAAAAATGATATATCCAGCAACTTGGTTTCATTGGGGAATAAAAAACCAATTTCACTGTGGAAAGTTGTCAATGAAAAACTTAAAGGAAGCAGCTCAGGATAGGATGTAAGAGAGCTTACGTTTCTGAAGATCTTTGTTTTATTTTAAAAGAAGCAATTGTTTCTCTCTTTTCTCCTCCCCTTCTCTCTCCCTCCCCCCCTCGGCATTTTTTAATTGCAAACAGCTCAGAAGATCTGAAGAAGATGAAGAAAAAGAGGAAGACATTGAAGTACCAAAGGCCATGGGGGATATATTCGAGTCTCTTGCTGGTGCCATTTATATGGATAGTGGAATGTCTTTGGAAATGGTTTGGCAAGTGTACTATCCAATGATGAGGCCATTAATAGGTATTGTCAGCTTTCAGAAAAAAAAATAATAATAAAGTGCAATCTGCTATGAAGACAACAAAGCTAATTTTTTTTTTTTTTTTTCCCAAATAGAGAAATTTTCTGCTAATGTACCCCGTTCACCAGTGCGAGAGTTGCTGGAGATGGAGCCAGAGACAGCCAAATTTAGGTAAGAATACACTTCCTTCAGTACACACTGCCATAAAATGTTTTAAAGCTGTGCTTCATAGATTTCTGAGGATTTTTAAATGTCACAATTACTTTTTCTTTTGTACTAAGCCACTAGCATCATCATTGTGTTCACTGATTTTTTTTTTTTCCTTGCATAACTTTATGAGAAAAGTAATGATTTCTCTTAAACTATACTGCTTTAACTTCTGTAGTAAAGACAACGTAGGTTTCTTATTTCACATTAACTTGCCTAGGCAGTAAGTAATTCTTGTGTATGTTTTTGCAGTCCTGCAGAAAGAACTTACGATGGAAAGGTCAGAGTAACAGTGGAAGTTGTAGGAAAGGGAAAGTTTAAAGGTGTTGGCAGAAGCTACAGGATTGCCAAATCTGCAGCTGCGAGAAGAGCACTACGAAGCCTCAAAGCAAATCAACCTCAGGTCCCAAACAGCTGAGACTCCTCTTAAAAATAAATAAAATGGGGGGAAAAAAAACCACATACATATAAAGCAAATTTTTAAAATGTTGATGTCGAGAGGAACAAATTGGAAGACAGAATTTAAAGTTTGTTTGATAACAGAATAGATAACAAAACATTTAACATGTATGAAATTTTGAAACTAATTGTAGTTATAGTTTTTTGCGCAAACACAATCTTGTCTCCTTTCCTCACTTCTGCTTTGTTTAATCACGAGAGTGCTTTAATGATGACATTTAGCAAGTGTTCAGAATAATTGTTGTCAGGTCTTTTTGGTTTACTTTTATTGTCAGTACAGCTTTGCTTAGTGTTAGAAGGCCAGGGAGCTTATGCCTAATGCAGTTGCTAGATTTATATATAGTAATCTTGAAATTCTTCAATCTGTGCACTAGTGCCAGTCATAAAGCAGTTGATAAACTGTACTGGATGATTGGGTATAAGAAAGAATAAGTGTGCCAGTATTCTCCTTTTTTTTTTTTTTTCTTTTTTTTCTCTCCATGTCATCTTTTTACATTAAGGTGGCATTCCCAATCATTATTGCACTTATTTGTTAAGGACAGATTTCTAATTGAAATAGCTGGCATACTGGTAGAATGAAACTTCCGTTTCTTTATGCCACACAGTCTTGCATAAAAAAAAGGTTCTTGCCTTAAAAAGAAATAAACCCTCATTAATAATCTTTAATTTCTGATCTTTTTTGGAACAAACTGTTTTACATTCCCTTCATTTTGTTATGCATTTTACAGTGATACAGCTCTATATTTACAGTAAAACTCATTACTATAGCTGTGACTTACTACAGGATTATAATAGAAATTGTATTCATATATATGTAATTAGGTTATTTTTAAAAATTCTGAGAAGGTGGTTAGTCTACCGTTTTGGGTTTGTTTTTTTTATACCATAAACAAAATATGGTCTTTGGCTAAAATTTGAATTTTACACAAACCTGCAAGCTAGGTAGTTCCAATACTGGAAATAATTGCACAGTGCGAACTGTCACTCTAACAAAATAACCTTAGACATATCACACCTAAAATATGCTGCAGATTTTATAGTCAATTGGTTACGTATTTAACAAACAGAGCACCTTTACACTTAAGAGAGATTTCCACATAAATTTCTTACTGTACTTTTCAGAGTTGCATGCATATTTCACCTACCAAAGCTGTGCTGTTAAATAACATGAAAGTTGATGTTTGAAATAATAACTGCCGTACTTTTGATACATCTGTGATTTAGGTCCTTAATTTAGAGAAACTAGCTCATTGGTGTTTGGTCTACTGGGGGTGGGGGGGGAAATCATACTTTTATTTTTTAGGCTTTGCCTATACTTCTTTAATTAGATTTTTGTAGGCACTCTTCACTTAAATACCTCAGTTCTTTTTTTTCTTTTCTTTTCCTTCTTTTTTTTGCATGCATTGGTTTTTTTTCTGTTTTGGTGCTATGTTTATATATTATGCTTGAAATTTTAATTTTTTGCACTGTAACTATAATACCTCTTAATTTACCTTTTAAAAAAGCTGTGGGTCTCGTATTCCCACCAATATCAGTAGAGGTTTGCTGCAATTTTGCCCTGTTAATTATGCTTGAAGTTTGAGAAAGCAGAGCAAGGTGTTTTAACGTTTTCCAGCACAATAGTTTGAACTTGATGCTGTGTCTTATGTATTAAATTACAAATAAATACTGTATTTCCTGCTTTTAAACCCTCTTTCTTTCCTCACAAATGCATACTAAAACAAAACAAAAACTGTCAGCTCTGGCTTTCTTAACAAAAAAAAAAAATGAATGCCTTAGTGACAAGGGGTAGACATTAAGCTTTTCTGAAATACACTTTTCAAAAGTTCGTATATTTTCTATCTCAGTAATTTTTCATTCTGCAAAAAGGACCATTCTTGTATTTGAAAGCAGCATTGTAACAGTAGTCAGACCGAGAATTAAAATACTAGCTCATTAAAAAATTCTAGTATTTGTTTGGTACTTCAGTCATGAAAAATTAACAGGGAAGTACAAGACCTGCAAGAACTTGATGTGTATAAAACAAATGTAAATGAGATGGACTAGTAAAAACATACCGTCTTAATTTTCAAAGATTAATTGCTTTGAGTTAGTTTTTTTAAAAAAAGTCACTGATTTAAGTTCTAGATTTTTCTTCATGGTAGGAGTGAAGTTTCTTAGGGAAAATATGGGATCACTACTGTTAACAATTCTGTGTTTCTGGCCAGACATCAATCACCAGGTAAAGTCAGACCATCTAGAAAGTCTTAAGTGGTAGTTTTAACTGCATTAGGAAAAACTAAAATTTAAGTTAGTCTTTGAACACCTAAAATTTCTTACTGATTGTTACAAGGTTATAGATTCTCAGGGGTTTCAGGTAATCGTTAGCCACAGTGTTCTGATGCAAAGAAAATTAACTGAACTTGCTCTGTGTTTCAGAATAGTTTAATGATCACTTTGTTACTAGATAAAGCCTATGAATTGGAAATCTGAAATGTGTAGTGGCTGACTATAAAGTAGTTTCTGCTGCTGATGCGTTTTTAAATGTGTTTTAAATGCCGTAATTTTTTCCAGTGTGACCTCATTGAATTATTTTTTTTTATCCTTTGAGATAGAAAATTCATATTAGTTTCCATGTTATACATCTGTGTGTTTTACCCTACAGCTGATAAGATTTTGATATTGAACAGTGTATGCTATTAAAGACCTAAATCTGATCATTTGAAGGTTGGGATAGAAAGCGCTTGACATGCTATATAAGCACAAGTGTAAGCGGACTGTTGCAACCCATCTTCAAAAGCAACCACACAGGCTCATCGTAAACAGTGTGGGGGTTAGTTGGCATGAACCTTGTTTTGTTTTGTTTTGTTTTTAATCTTAAATCCTGTTATACTGTACTTTAAACAGTCCTCCTAACTATGCTGCATTTTTATTTTTACGGCTTTTTTTGCGCTGTTCTGTTCATGTAGCACAAATAAGCATTGCACTTGGTACCATGCTTTACCTCATTTCAAGGAAAAAATGCTTAACAGAGAGGAAAAATGTGGTTTGGCCTTGCTGCTGTTCTGATTTACTGAATTTGAAAAAGATAATTATAATGCCTGCAATGTGTCATTTACTTGCACAACTTAAATGGGTCATTTGTAATGTCTGTGGCATTTTTACTGTATGTGGAAAAATACAACAAAGATGTGTAACAACTCTTGATTGTATTTTTAAAGCTATTGTTTTTCTACTACATCGTTTTACTGTTACATGAAGTAATTAAAATTAGAATGACCTCTGACACTCCAGTAATTATCTCTGAACAAACCAACATATGTGTATAATGTAGTTTTTGTGAGAAGACAGTCCCTAGTAATTTGGTCAGCCTCAACTAAATCTCTGCTCAGTCTGAGTCTTGAGTACCCAGTAGCGACTTCTGAAGTGTTTGTTCAGCTTGATGCTGCTAAAGTCTGTACAGAAAAAAAAGCCTACTATTTGTAAGCCTCATCACACAGTAGTATGTTGTGACTGCAGAGTACAGAACTCGAACAAGAACCAGTTTCCGTGCTGGGGAGGAATATAGTGGTGGCCCAGGGATGAGGTGCCAGATCCTCAGCTACTGCAAGTTTATGTGGTATCATTTTAATCAATGGAACGGCATTCTTTTACATCCCTGAAGATCTTGTGCTTATATGTATGTTGCAGAGTTTGGGTTTTCCTCCCTGTAAGCAAATATAGAACCATAAACTGGAAAATGTGGTTTTTATGTTACTGCATATGACGTAACTATGCTACATGCATTTGTCTGTATAGAAAGTGAAATCTTTGTATCCCAGTCCCAGCAGCACACGTAATCTGAAAATGATAAATAGCCCCGTGGTCTGCTGCGATACTGCACTTGCCTCTGTCTGACAGTATTCTGAGTTTGTGTGTTTTGGGTGGGGTTCCCTACAAAAACATCCTCATGGAAATTTCTGTATTTATTACATGAGTGAAGCGAGAAGGATTTTTATTTTTGGTACGTAATTACTGACATTGATCCTTTTCCAATTGCTCTAATTTTCAAGAAGTTAATTTCTTTACTTTCATATTCAGTTTAAAACTTAAAACACTACAGTTCATGACCACGAAATGTAATCTAAATATCAAACTGTAACTCAATCTGAATTATGTTAGCAAATATCTAGAGGTCACCGTAGTATATTCCACTAGCAGTTAAAATTAACTTCTGTCAAAGCTAACTGCATTTCTTAAATTTTATCCAATAAAGTCCTTGGGTTTTTTCCCTCTTTTATTTGTATGGCAACCACAGACTACTTTAATCGCTTTGTAGATGCACTTAGAATTTACTGCAGCAGCAAGTTGGAGAGAAAAATGTTTGTGAACAAGGATTGGAAAATGCAGGCATTTTTATTGTAAATAGTTTGACTGAAAAGGTGGTTAAAATCAAGTAGAATGAATAACAAATGTAATTTGATGGACAATAAAATATTTACCATCACATGCTGCAGCTGTCTTTAAGGGACATAAAATGTAATTCATTCATACTGTAATCATGCTGCAGAAGTTTGCAATCTGCACCTTATGGATCACAATTACCTTTAATAGTTTTTTGTAATAATTGTAGCTGAGTATATCTCCAATAAAGTTATGGTCTGTTCACCTTGTATTGTCTTTTCGCTTTGTTTTTAGTTTTTCTTAATCCTTCCATAAATCTACTGGAGTTTACAAAAAATTACATTTCAGCCTCAGTCTAAGTAAAAAAAATGTGAAAGCATTATTTCTTGACCTTGTTTAAAGACAAGTCTGCTTGTCTCCTGATGAATGAACTGCCTTCATAGCTATGTGAAGACTCTTAAGGGACACTCTGGTTAAAAATGCTGGTGTACGTGCTACAATTGATCTCTGAGTTGACCATTATACCTGCAAAATGGAGCTGGGAGGCCCCAGAGCACAAAGGTTCAGTAACACAGGCTTGCACAGTGTGGCATGTTTTAAGAATAGCGTGTTAATATTAGCTAATTGTCTCAACATTAATAACATTAAATTATTTTTGTCATTTGTTTTCTGTTACTATTTCACTTACCCTGAATATTGAAAGCATGTTTGTAGAGTATTCAGACTGACACATGAGTGTCATAAATGAGGCAAATGTGCTAAAGATCAGGAGTCTTCCTTTATCTGCTGCTTCACAACGCAACAGTCAGTTTCTTGGCATCTGCCGGTGGGCAACTTTTTTTATGTGCTTTGTCTTAGGTTATAGAGAAAAGCTTGCAGAGCTGCTGATAGGCAGGGCGGGGCCTTTTTCTGCGACTTGGAGGAGGGCAGTTTTTCAATGGTGGTGGTTTGTTCCATGTCTCAGCTGTAATGAGGTAAGCAATCCTCAGCTGAGAATCCTGAGGAACCTTTGTGTATCTTCTGTGGCTTTCCAGCTCTTTTTTTCCCTTCTGGGTTCCACCCTGACACGAATGGCACTGATAGGTCATCCCCATTAGGCTCCAGTGTGTAGGCTAGTAAGGCCTCATAGAGGGTGACAACACAGCCCCCAGCCCCCACCCTCTTAAGTTCTAGCAAGTGGGTCAAATTGGAAAACTATTTACCCAACTTTTCTACAGGACAATAGGCCAGAAAATACTAATTTAAACAAAAACAGTTGAAGACGCCTTTATCTTCCTGTTAGTTGTGGAGGAAAGAGATATGGGATGGCCATCTAAACTTGAGTCCCAAAGGAAGTGGTCCATCCTATGCTGGGTGGTAATGTGAAGCATCCAGAGTTCTCTGGAAAGTCAGAGTAAAATCAATAAAGGTTCCGCCTCAGAGGCAGGTGACTGCATTTTTGGCCAGTATGGGAGCATCACCTACTTAATGTAGATTTTGAGTACAGCTTATTAGCAGTGGTGTTGAAACTGCAAAACATAAATATCCTTTTAGTTTTTTAAATTTAAGCCACTCAGAATGCAACAGCAACTGAGTTCTTTCTGCTCCCCAAAGAAACTTCAGGCTTGACTATAAAAAGAAGAATAATTAACTTTACTAAAGCTGTATCATCAAGACACAAATTTTCAGGACAGTTACCGTTTGTCATCCTGGCAAACCTCAGTGTTCAGTGTAGGAACTGAAAAGACAATGCCTCTTTGTCTATCTGAAAAAGAGTTTACAGGTGCTACTTTCTCATTATAAGAATAAATGTGTTCCATAATTGCATCAGTAGAGCTAAAATATGTATTTGGTTGGCTGCTATTCTTAAGTAAAACCATACAGAAAAAGGAATTTAGGTGAAAACTGAGGGGAATAAGCTTCTGAATATTCTTGCCCTGAAAAGAGGTGGTAACAACGCTAATCATAACTTCAAGTCCAGAAACGAAGCAGATTGAGTACTCGACTGGGCTTCCCTTAACACTTCTGCTGGAGTCCAGGTGCAGGATCTGTTTGTTACAGGAAATCTCCGTGTCAGTGGACACAGGCAGGACTGACATGTAAGTGGGTTTTATTTTTCTCATAGCTGTGATTATGTCCGTCCTTATTGTAGAAGGTGAACAATACTTCAATTTTGGTGAGTAAAATAATGAAGGACCTTGCATATGTTAAGAAAAAAGCATCATTGACTTTGCAGCTTAACCACTTCCATTTTTTTTTTTTTTAGCATTGCTTTTTAATATATATTTTGTTGGAAGACTCATGCTAACTCTTAAATTGAAGTAATTTTCTTCTGTTAACTTGAAAATTTCCTGTACTTTTGGCTTCCTGTCCAGCTCCTTCTGAAGTCCCTGGGAAGATATCCACTTGGGCTCTGTAATTTGTGTGCATTTGAAGTCCTTTAGATATAAGTGTAAATTCAAAACGTCAAATATAAATTGCAAAATGCAGTGATGTGAAAAGGCAGCCCCTTCTATTTTTGAGGCTCTGAAGTAAAAAGGGTGGCACGTTTGCCAGATACCTGCTTTTGAGATAGCCCACCTATTGTGGTGAATATCCAACTGCTTGCTCCATTTTCTTTTACTAGGTGGGCAAGATTTAGAGAGGAAAGGAATGACAGCAGTCTTCTTCACAGTGTTTATTCAGATGCAGCTGTCTGCAGAGCACATGCCTGAAGTTACCTGGAGCATCCTAGATGTTAATAAACTCGCACCCATGCTTTCAGTGGAGCCATGTCAGCAGCCACAGGGCACCATTTGGTTTTCCCGCCCTTAGATCACCCTGTCAAGATGAGGTGAGTTGAATGAGAGAAAGAGGCCTTTTGCTCCCCACCCAGGGCTGGCACTCAGCTGATGAGATGGATCCCATGCTGTAGCTTGAAGCTGGAAGTGATTGTTCAGGGAGAGTGATGGGTCAAGGAGAAGGGATTTAATCCAGCTGCAGCATGGCCAGGGAGTCACTAGTTACTCCAGGGTCACACTTACCTCTTTTGGACATGAGGATGATCCACCCCTCACTGCTGCTTGGCCTGAAGCAGGAGAATATGAGCTACTGCAGCTGTTCGGCATTTGTAGTAAGATGATGCCAAGTTTGCAGACTTCACTTAATTCTAAAGCACTGAGCTGAAGGAGGGCACTGCGGAATCACCTTTCCTTTAAGAAAGTAGTTTTCACAGAAGTACCTAAATGATGTTTTGCTATCAATTTTAGGGTAAGGTTTTTAAACTTTGTTTTATAAACAAGGATCTAAGTAACAGAGGAGCAGCACTATGCATGTGTGAGTTGCCTAATTCACAACTCCCAGCATTAGCACAAGTGTCAGTGCACACAGGTATCATTTAGGCATAGACATCTGCTTCCATCTTCTTATACCACATCTGTCTACAACAGCCATTTTTGCTTTCTTGTGTTCACTCTCCAGCCACCTGAATTTAGGCAAGACTCTGCTGTCAGAACAAAACCCTCCCTGCATTCAGTCAAGCCTCAGTATCTTGATAGCTGAGATCTGCCCTATTCTCACACATCCATAGCAATGAACAGTATTTTGCGGCACCAGTTTTAAGTTAAGAAATTACTGCTTTCAGGGTGATTCTAGCGGGAATAGCAGGGCATTATGTTCCTGCCAGCAACGCTCATCACCTTTCTCCCAGCTTTACATAGTACATGTGCTACAGGCAGAAGAGATCTCATTATACAGACAAGCGTGGCACTGGCAGCCGTATCCCCGTCTCAGCAGCTGGCTGCTGTGCAGGGCCATGCCGGCAAAAAAACATCGATTGAAACCAGGGCAAAAGGTCCCAGGCCTCTTCCTCAACAACAGTGTTGGAGTTGCTGATGGTGGAGATGGGATCTGTGGAAGACATAGTAACCATTTTTTCCTGGACCAAATGCCTTTGTTGGTCTTCAAAAAGTTGTCCTTTCTGCAGAATCCATCGATGAGAAGGGTTCCTGCGCTGAGCAGTGCCTGCTGTGGGAGACTGAATTGCCAAAGAGCACTGCTGTCCCCAGCAGGTACAGCAAGGTGGAGGAGAAGGGCAATTCAGACCTTCCTCACTCGCCTTGCAGAGCTGAATCAAGCACCTATCCTTGTGCGTGTACATTGCAAGGGTTCTCCTTATGTTACTTAACTTTTGGTTGCAAGCTGCTAAATTAGTGTAAAATAACCATACAGCAACCTCTGTAGAAGATTTCTTGGAAAGCAATGTTGGTTTATTGGCAGGTTAGCTGAAGTGTTACTTAATGCGGCAGCTAAATAAATCTCAACAGGAACATATGGCACATGGGCTGCAGGAACTAAACTAAACATAAGTCTATAATCTATACTAGATATATAGCAGCTGCTTTTTGTATAGGATGTGGTGTGTTGATTTGTCTCAGAAAATCCCAGAAACTGCAGTGACTGAGGCAAGGAGTGATGGGAGCCCTGCATAAACACCTAAGATGTATCAACA
>JAVSBS010005177.1:0-55487 GCA_033124195.1 Coracias cyanogaster | reverse complement strand
ATCTGCAAAACCCAGCTTCAAAGGCACAGCTGCAAAAACTCAACTGCAAAGGCTGGATTGCTCACGCTTTATGAGAAGTTCCTCTACAAAGAGCACTCAACTTGTTATTTGCTAGAAATAAGGGCAATGTTGGACATTATCCTATAACCTGAGAAGGAAGTAAGTAATTTGGAGACAATGTAATGCTTTCTAAGTACTAAGAGTTTAACTGCTTTGTAGTTTCTGTACTGCTGTAACCTACCTCAAAACTGTGGCCTGCAGCAGTACAGCAGATTTTCTGTGCAGCATTGCTTGCTCTTCAGTGCTGCTCCCTTATTCAGTGTGACTGCATCATCAAATGGGATTAGGTGGCAGCATGTTTGAAGTGCAATACTGTTTAAAATCAAAACCATCTATTTCTTTGTATATTAAGTATATGGCTTTGGGAACGTAGCCTGACCTGACTTCTTTTTAAACTCAAGAGAAGCAGAGTCATCCAATGGAGGTCTGAATTGCCATTATCTAGGGTTTTCATCAGTCATAAATGACAGGAATTAAGATGTTTTTGCAATAAATTTGACAAAATGTATAAAAACCAAATAAAAGCATCTAGGTTTGCACACCTCTAGTCTGCCTAGAGCTATTGCTCTAAGGAGGCTATGAGCTGGAAATAGAGATCGTCAAAAAATGTAATAGAGATAAATGATGCTATGTCGCCTCCACATTTTCACGGTAAAAGGTAGAAGTAACTGAAAACCCATGAGGACTCAGATACAAATAGGTCAGGGCAACTGGTATGTTGTTCCTTGATTACCTTTCTTCCTTCAAACACTTCTAGTAATTGAGGCCACATGGTCCATGCAGTGATGCATCATTCTGTTTGCTTTTCTAGGTGCGTGAGCGCCAGTGTTAGCTGTAGCTGGAAAGCTCTTGGAGATACTGTTGACTTTGTTGAGCAACACCATGTATGTAAATTTTCAGCAGAATTCTGCAAATTTGTGTTAGGCAAAGCAGGAAGCACACTTGTTTTTGTGGTCTGACATGTTATGAAACTGTTTTTTCCAGGAAGAGCCAGAAAAAGTTTATGTGAGTTTGAATTCTTATTTCCTAGCAGGCCAAAGCCTATTATCTTGAGAAGTCTGGTTTCTAGGTGCTGAATATCTTAGTAGATTGGCATTGTAGTCTCTGGGCCTAATCTGCATATTTATTTATTGTTGTTGTATAGTGCTGCACTGAAATGGTTAAAGGACTACAGCCCTGCAGTATAGGTTTGGTTTGTTAATTGTATGTCACAAATGGGTCAGAAATATTTCAGAAGAAAGTGCTAGTGAAAGTTCTTTTTGGAGGAGAAACTGAATAGACTTTCTGATTTAGAGAGCCACACCAATCCTTTAATTAAGACTAGATGAATAATCAAGGGTACTACATTGTCACTGGGGATCTGTTAATACTCTATTTTTTGCTTTAGTAAGGAGTAAATGCTAATTTAAAAAGTGGTGTCCTTGTATTGACTTTCTTATTTTAATGAAATGGATTTTCCTATCCAGATTCAAGTTGTAAAATGTTGTAAAGCACTTTCACACTGAAATAACGGCTCAAAGGATGGATTTTTTTTCTTTAGTGTTCACACTATGAGTTCAAACAGTCTAATATTTTAAAATGTGTATGGTATGACATATTTATTAAATCAATTCCTTTGCTTGCATATAGGTAGAAATATTTAACATGCTTAAACAAGAGAACACTAGAGCTTACAATGTTCACCTCTGTGTTGCATGTCTTCTCTCTCTTTTTTTTTTTTCCCTTCAGTAAACACATCTGCTAAAACTTACCACAAATCTTTGTTAAATGTGTCACTGTTCTTTTATGTAATAAAAGCTTTTGCAGAAGGAAAAAAAAAAACCCTAGATTTGATTAGGACAAAAGTGATTATATGAAGACTTAATTCACATTTCATTTTTTTCCAATAGGTTGTGTAAAATGATAGTAGCCAAGTTATTTTTATAGTGCAGTAATCGTGTGCTTGAGCGGCAAGAATGTAGGTATAGGTGAAGCTAAACAAAATCATGAAAGGGTAGAGATATTAGGGAAAAACTATAGTTGTTTTCTGAACAGTTTCTACTGCTTTCTGCCTAGCTGAGTGCTCACAGAAGCAACTTTTTACAAGAGACCGAGTGCTAGATTGTTTACACTGTCAGCATTTCACCGAAGGAATTCTTCTAAGTTAAATGAAGTTGCAGGATAGCAAGCTTAGCAAAAGGACTGGGAGAACAGACACCTAAGAGAGCAGATTAGGTGCTGCTATGGCTCAGTACTTGTGTATTTGCTGTTCAGAACTTCCTTCTAACTCTAGGAAGCGTTATCCTTCTTTTATAGATAGTGATACTGAGTGGTTAGCAGGCTTAACCAGGAGCTTATGTCAAGTCATGACATCACCAGACATGGCATTCTCGTGTCCTGAATGCTAGTCTGACACCTGAAGAGAATTATCCCTTCTCTATGCTCCAGTCCAACCGTTGCAAGCAATCCAGTTCAACATACTGTTACAGAAAGTCATCCCCTTGTAGCGTAAAATGTTCAGTGTTTCAGCTTAATTCTGTGTCAGTATGGATTCTCTGGCTACCTTCAGTTTAGGTAGAACTAACCATTAATACATTTCTGCAGATACTTTGTTTCTTGGGAATATGGCTCTCACTATGCCACCTTATTTTCAGGTTAGAACAGTTGTAATCTCTCTAAAAATAGTAAGATGAGGAAAATATTTCAAAATCTTTCTTCAGACCACTGAATGTCTGCCACTAAAAGCCTTCACGATACTAGCTTCTTAAGGGTATGCTGGGTTCTTTTGCAGGTATTGGAAGGTGAGGGTGGATGCTGCCTTCAGAGAAGCCTTTGGGTTTCAGTAGTTTCAGCATGCGCTAAGCGGGAGCCTCTGTTAGTGACTGCAGTCCACACACTGTAATGTCCTGAGGTCTCATGGCACAACTGGATAAAAATACAGGTAGAAAACTGGGATCCTTAGTCTGAAACAGTATAAATAGATCTCCTTACATGATGTTTTTAAAGAAAGATTAACTTATTTATAAACATAAGGTAAGTGTAGAAACCTGTTATGTAGTTGTCTTGTTCACATTACACCAGTATTTTTCATGCTAACTTCTCAGACTGAATCTTTATTAACTATTTAATAGACAACTTCTATGGGCCACTTTGAATGTGTGTTCCTTTGATCTCCTCTGTAGGCTCCTATTTGTGTCCAATTTATTCAGAGACTATAGACTGAAAGAAGATGTCATTGACAATTTTTCATTAGGTAATGAAATAAAAAAATTCTGAAAGCTACTGTAAATGAAATGTAAAAAAAGCAAGGTGGTAAATATATGGCTAGGTTGTCTTTCATCCTATATTGTAAATGATAGTAAATGACTTACATGAATACAGAAATAATATTCTTATCATAATTTTCAATTGGTATTTTAAAATCAGAATATTTTTTCCTGGGTATTAAAAATTATTGTAAGACAGTGATACTTTTCTTTTTAATGATGTGGTAACTTAGTTATTATATTAGTATTAACAAATCCAATTATCTTCATAGCAGAAGTGAGAAAAAAGTTCAAATAAGTGCCCCATTGGTATAAATTAGCTAAAAGCGTTTGTAATGTATTTTCATAAAGAAAGTTTTAAAAAAGCTTTCTGGAAAAATATACCCTTGGTAATAAGTGTGGCGCTAAAAACAGAAAAGAAAAAGACAGTGACATAAAGGGCAAAATCTTGTAACAGCTGACACTAGGAGGAGAGCTACTGACTCCAGGAGAGGTACTGACTCCAGATCCTCTTCTATTACTCAGAGATTGAAGAGTGAAGATCACTTTGGCTTGAGTAGCTGACACTTCAGGAATATAAGAGGAATAAGCATGGTGCCTTCTCCTTATGCTTTTGGACAATGAGTCTAAGAATAGAGTAGCTACTTGTGGTGTTAAAGAGTGTGCTTTCAACCGCTGTAGTCAGCAGTCTTGTTGTATGTCTGCTCAGACCAGCTCTGGCAGCTCAGGAGCATTTATTCTCTTTCAAAATCTGTGTTTTAGGCTCCCTGAGGGTATCCTATTAACTACTAAGGGTAAGAGACAGCATCTCTTTCTTCTTCCATCTGCTTAAAAAGCATGGAGGATACTTTAGCAAATAGCAAAATGTGTTAAGAATCTTCAAGAAATTGGCTTGTGTGGAGGAACTGGGAAGGACAGGGAGCCTGTCAAAGAGTGCTTTGAATGATAGTAGTAATAGTGACAGTGATATATAGCAGGTTACTTTGGGCTTTTTTTTTTTTTTTTTGAAACACACAGATATCTGTTTAGAGAAGCAGTGAAGTGCTATAAATCCTACTGGATTTGAGAGGTCGAGGGTTTGTCAACAGCCAAGTACAGCTTAGTTGAGATGAAAAACTATTGGTATGTCAAGCCATGTATTTGAAGTGAGGAACGTTGAAGATACAAAATCAGTAGATGTAAGTTCTACTTTCTATTTTCAAATAGTTGTTCCACTGTTTCTCCTTGGACTATGGATGCTATTACTGCTCCCTGCCAGCTGATATGTTGTCAGCTTCTTATACATTTAAAAAGAGGTAATCTTCAAGTTCATACACCCTTTTAATGCTGATTTAATCTTATGTTGAATCTAAATATTTCACGTGTCAGTAAACAACACAGCCGGCAAAATTGAAGTGCATACTGAGCCTTTAGCTTTGTGGTTGCTACAATGTGCATCATGGCTGTGCTTTGAAATATTGCTTCTAAACTGGTTGAATTGCATCTGTCCAAGCCTACCCTAAACCCTATCCCTCTGTGGATGTTGGTGTAGTGCCATGTAGCACCACCGTGTCATTTGTAAAGCTGCAGCTCAGATTGCCACAAGCTTGGATCTCTTATACCAATCAGCTGCTATATATCAAGCCCTTTCATTTTATTTCTTTTGCCCCTAAGAATTCCAGTAATCTGCCAAACCAAGCAGAGCCAGTGCAGGATCTTGTTGCTGCTGTTGCTGAAGAGGCATCCCATTACTGTTTTGTTTTGTTTTTCCTTTACACCATTAGTGGCCCATCTCAACAAAGTCTGAACTATGATTGTAGCTATGTGCCATAGACTAACAGCTAACAACAAGCACAGACACTGCTGTGGTTCAGAAATGCCCTTTTTTAAGCTTTGGGTTTTTGAAGTTGGACAGTGCTAAACAGCAACTACTCCTTTCTTTGGTAGGAGGTAGACTCAGGATGTATTTTAATTTATCCCTGTGTTCTTAGTTGAAAGCTTACCTGAGAGTCTGTGCAAGAATACTGTAATTTTGCCAAGACTGTTTAGCTTTTCCACTTGGTAGGGCTGGCATTTATCATATGAAGAGAGAGTATCAATGAACCACAGAAACCGGTAAAATGAGAGAGCTGTTAAAAAATGTAGTCAGGTATAAGTCTGTGCATTTACAGAAGGCACTGTTTGAAGCAATGTCAAACCTCTTCTAACTATAACATAGAGATGCAGTTTTGAGGAGCAGGTGATCTTGATAAGTATTTTGATCAATTTATAATTATGAAAGATCTTTAATTTTTCAGCAGCTTTATCAGCCTTTATCAGTTTCTACTGAGTTCTTCTACTGAGAACTAATTAACAGTATCCTCCAAATACTTTACTCACATTATTCTGTTTTTCAGATAATGCTTAGCTTATCTGTGTCTTAGGCCTAAGCTCCTAAAAAGCAGGAACACTGACAAAGCTGTGCTAGCTTGTCCTTAGCAACAACATCTTTCTTCTGGATCCTTTTATGCAGGCATTTGACTACTCCAAACACTAAATTTATGCAATCAACCAAAAATTAAATAAGGTTATGGAAACATGTTCCTAAATCTACGCCATTACCTTCTGCTGTCTTCTCTAGGAGACTAATAAAGTTCCTGCAGGATTAAAGACTATGAACACCGTTACTCAGAATTCATCTGGTCCTGTGAGACCTCTTGATGCGGATGAGTATGGAGAGTATCTCAGAACAACGAGTTCCCGTTCTGAGAATGGTGTGGCAAAGTCCTTGTAGCTCTAATTGTGCATGCATCTGTACTCAAAGAGTGTGTATACATCAATGTGGAAAAAGATTTGTTTTCTTCAGGCTCTCAGGACGCATGGATAGCTGAAGAAACCTGTATGCCTGAGTTCTGAGTGGCAAGTCACATCCTTGGTGTTTCTACTACACAGGCCATAACACTTGGTATTCTTTTTACTTTCCATGTAGTAATCAGTCTTCATAATGCTTTTCCTAGCAGAAGTGGGCACAGGAGTGCCATCTACAAACACTTTTTGATATTCCTTTTTCCCCTGAGTTGCAAGATCAACCAATGTTACCTTTTAGCATCAACATGGGAAAACAAACCTGTTTTGTAGTTACCTACTTTAGTTACCTTACCTGTAAGCTACAGAAATCCCAGGACTATTGGTCCAATACACTTTGTAGATATGCAGGAAGGTGGAAAAAAATCATAAGGCTCTGCAGAATTTGAGCGCAATGGATTTTTTTTTTCCCCTCTAGCATCAAAGAGGACAATAACAGCTATAAGTTCACAACTGAAGTACTGCAACAATAAGGAGTGAGGTTAAGGTAGCTAGAGAACAGAAGTATCTGTGAACTTGGGAAATATCCATGGATATATGGGAAACATAAGTCAAATCGCTTCATCTGTCTTAGATGTCTTTTTATTTATTAACTTTATGATTGCAGGATACCTTAAAAAGGGCTGAGATAAGGGCACCTTGTTAGCTATGGAGTTTGAAAATGGAGTAAGTGGGCAGAGAATAGGGGTTGGCTTAAATTATCTTGAATATTAGAACTTGTTCAACTTTTTAAAACCTCCAGACTACTGCTACTCTTTACAGCCTAGGGCTCCTTAATGCCAAAAAGTGCAATGGTTTTAGTGTGTTCCATATACCCTGAGTTACAATTGCTCAGCAGCTCTCGAGTTTGCTGACATACGTGTGAGTCCAGGAAACAGCCCAAATTAGGGGATAAACTCACTCTGTGGGGTGTATGGGGTAATTGTTCCCAGATGTGTAACTGACAGGGGCACAGAAGATTCTTTGGACATAGAAACTTCTCAGACTTGTGCTTCTTTGCTCATACCAGCGTACAGCATTGGTGAACTTTTCCAATCTTGCACTTGAGCAAACCTCTCAAAGAAAGGCTGAAATGTCATGCTAAGCCTCTGATGCAAATCCGGACTTTGGTGGTGAGGGAAATTGTCCCTTCTGCAGTACCCCCCCACTGCCTCCATTGCCAGCTTTTCCATTTCAGAGTTTTTGGGGAGGTTTATCCTAGCTGAAATTTTCCTTAAGCAAGATTTAAAGAGCCCTTGCCCCTCAAATTGTCAGCTGTATTGACTTTTTTAACAACCAGTGTGCCAATGTGGATGTTTCCTCTCACAGTACCTTTGTGGCATTAAAGCACTCCATAGTGCCTTTCTGTCTGGCACATACAACCATATTACAAGATCGGAGGCTGAGAAAGTGAGACAAGAAAGCCTAGAGCTCTAATTGATTCGGGAAGGGATTAATCTCCCTTCTGTAGGAGGAAGCAAACAACTTGTGTTTGGTTTATTAAAAAAGCTGTTACTTTGTGATGTTGAAACCCTCTGCAAAAGCAGTCTGCTTCCTTGTCCTGCAAACTGATGAACACATACAGGGAATAGTTCCTGCTTCCCTTTCTTCAGGTGATACTTCTTGATCCCATGTGGGTTGTGCTCTGAAAAAGGCCTTCTACTCCCACAGTGAATGAAATCCAGCTTCAAGAATAAACTGAGCTTGAAGCTAATAATCTGTAGCATGAGACTGTTCATGATGCATTCCCATGTTACAGTCCCTCTCATTCTGCGTACTTTTAAAGAGACTTGAATATGGACCTGATGCCTTCTAAGTACTGAACAAAAAAGGGCATGTTTTTATTTTCAAAAGGTTTTGACTCAATTAACCATTGTATCCAGATACCCAGTTAAGCATAGTCTGATTTTTTGTTTATTTGTGATGCTATTTCATTCACTCTACGCTTTCAGGGATGTGTAGCATGTTTTGGTCAAAATGATAGACTTCTCCTGAGCTGTGGCTTTTTTTGTGATTCATTAAAATCTTCTGTTTCATATTTTGTCATAAGATCAATTTAAGCCATTGGAGAGGTACACCTTGGATCTGTGTTGTTTAAGTGGGTAGTAGGAAAAGCACAGGCATACTTAAACTGCTTGTACTGAAGACAATATTCCTGCATCTTCATTACAACCTTTGTGAACTTCAATAGGTTCAGGTGTCACTTGGTATGCTCCTGATTGCAATGTGTCTCCCATTTGGCATCTGCTAGTAAAATACCAGTGAGAGTCTGGAAATGGGCACAGATTTTCCTTTCAAATAATATTGATTCACGTTTACTTTGGAAAATTTCAACAGTTTAACCAAACAGTCCTTGGCATTTGCTCCATTTGGGACACTCTACTTTCCATAGCAACTCTCAAATTCTGAGTGCTTCACCAGGAGTAGTGTCAGGAAGAAGCTCCAGTTCCTTCTCTTCCTAGGTGCAAAGAGATGTGGAGACACTTGGTTGCTAACATGAGCTGATTCCCCAACTTCTAAATGAGCATGTAAATTCAAGTAGCTTTACTGGGAACAGGCTTTGACAGGGATGTTCTTGAATGCTCCTCTCCACCTGTAAGTTGTCTATATGCACAAATCCTTTTCATCATCAAATGTTCACTGGAAGGGCTCTGAAACACAAACTTCAGCTAGGCATCTTTCTCTAGAAATTGACTGCAAACTGTAGCACGTTAACACAATGCTAGGAAGTTTTATTTCAAACACGCTTTTTAAATGTGCAAGTGAATCCCATCTAGACACCTACTTATTATTTGCTGGGGCTTTGTTTAGCCCAGGGGTAAATGAAATTACAGACACATGGGAAAAAACAAATGCTTTAAAACCCTTCATTTTTTTCATAAGGTACTTTGCTAGCAAACAGTGATCAGAATATGCTCCAGGGACCAACTCCTATTGCAAAAGCAATAAATGCACCCTACACTTATATTGTGACTCCTGTGGCAGATTTGTAGGTACCAATCAGTTCTATATGCTTACTGCTATTGGGGACCCTGAGATGAAATTGGACCTTTGGAAATTGCCCTGGTTTTACTGGGACAGAATCATAGGCTTGGCATGGCATGCAGGCCATTAGCAGTTTCAAGCCAGCTGGGAGCTTAAGCTGGGAGGGGGCAAAAGCCAGTGCAGCTGACCCGAGTTAGCTACAGGTGTATCCCATACTGCAAATGTCGTGCTTAGTATAAAGGGGGAAGTTTGCTGAGGAGGAAGGCTCCTGCTCATCTCAAGGACTGCCGTGTGTGGAGGGGCTCACTCATCATTCTTCTCTGGAGGACTGCTTTCCTGTTTATTGTGACTGCTGTACATTCATTAGGGTAAATATGACTTTTTATGCTTCATGTTGGTATTGGTGTTGATATTAGTTTTGCTATTTCCATATATCTCTTTTCATTTCAACCCCTGGGTCTCCTCTCCTTATTCACCACTTCTCAGCTGTGGTAGAACAACTGCTATTGTTGAGCCCCAGATACAGGCTAAACATGGATGGGAATTCATAGAGCCTTCAAAAAAATCTAGAGTGCTCTTAAAGATGATTGAAAAGGGTTCAAGTGAAAAATAATCAGATGGTGTGGAAGTGAAACAATATTACTTACCAATGAAAGAGCAGAATAGCAAGTGGTGGATTTCACTGATGGCAACAGAAACAGTTTAATTAAATACGATGTAATGTTAAGGAAGTATACTGCACTGATAATTTCATATTTAAGGAGGAGTCCAATATCTTGGCTGTGGTTATAAATCCACCATACATGTTTTGTGCAAGTTGCCTTCAGCTTGGTCACACAGACCAGTCCTTGGGAGATTCCTCTGAGTCTGATATGATGTGGTAGGCTGCAGGGAGGATTTTATCTGTGTCGCTGTAGATATTCCCTGACTCAAGGGAAGGACAGTGTGCGAGAACAGGCCAGGAAAAAATTGTCAACACTAACAAACAACTGCATGGTCTTTATGCTTGACATGATAAAAGGAGAGAAATCTCTCTGGTTATCCTATTGGTGGTGTCTTGTAGAAGTAAAACCAAAACAAACAATTAGACAAGTAAACTCTGTTTTTCCCAGCACTACAGTTTTAATGTCAAGAGGAAAATCTGATCCCAAGTAGATGCTCCCCAGCATGTTGGGGGAAAGGGTGACATTTCAGTATTCTGGCCTGACATGCATGGCAATATAGTAATGATCTTCAAATGCACAAAACCAAAGCTGAATGTCATTCTCTGTAGAGCTTCCTCTCCAAATAGAATGCTCTCATAGGATTCATAGGATTATTACTGCCATATTTCACATTACTCTCCTCAGGCCTATGGTAACTAAGGTTGCATCCTGACTTTTTTTTAAATGGTGAATGGGCTAAATTCCATTATGTCTTAAAATGGTACAGTCTAGAGTATGCCCACTGCAGTTAGGGATGTATCTCAATTGATGTCACTGTATTGATTAAAAACTGAGTAAAGGTATGCAATTAGCTTGTCTGCTTTCAGAATGGGAGCTATGCCAAGGCTGTAAATAAGGCTGTGGCTGAGCCAATTTAGTTTAGCAAGGTGCTAGTGGTAGGTTTTGTGATAATAATTTAGCCATGGCCTCAAGTCTTCAACATATCTTAGGTTTTTTTTTTAGCTGTATTTGCAAAATTGTTTCAAGAGACTTTTGATCTGCCTGCAATTTGGTTTGTGAACGTGACCACTGTTCTGACTGCAGTTGCAAAATCACCCAACGTGTGTGTTGTCTATCCAGGGGTTTTGGGCTTGTTTCAGTGAACTGTCTCATCAGTTTAGTTATGCAGTGATTGTTCAGATTTAGTAGTTTGTCTCCATGGATGAAATAATCTTTTGAACTGTCTCATAATGTGGCACTGAACATGTGTGAAGCCTTCAAACTCCTTTTAGACCTGTCATACCTGTATAGGCATTTCTGTGAAAGAAAAAAGAAATAGTTCCAAGTAACATAGTAGTTCTTGAGGGATTTTTTTTTTTGTATGCTCAGAGAAGCATAAGGCTTTGAACAGAAAACAAATAACAAAGAAGTTGGCTTCCAGAACACACCAACATAAGAACATTTTATTTCTTTAAAAACATCAGTTTTCACTGGCAACCTCTCTCCTCACAGCCCTCTAGCTGATGGCCCACAAGGCAGGGACCAGACAAAGTCCCTCCCCCTGTAATCAAGGAAATTGTTCGTGACTATTTGGGGAACCTTAACACACATAAGTCCATGGGACCTGATGAGATGCATCCCAGAGTACTGAGGGAATTAGCTAATGCAGTTGCCAAGCCACTCTCCAAAATATTTGAAAAGTTGTGGCAGTCAAGTGAAGTCCCTAGTGACTCGAAAAAGGGAAATGTCGCACCCGTTTTTAAAAAGGGTAAAAAAGATGACCCTGGGAACTACCAACCTGTTAGCCTCACCACTGTGCCTGGGAAGATCATGGAACAGATCCTCCTGGAGGATATGTGAAGGCACATGTAGGACAGGAAGGTAATCCTAGGTAGTAAGCATGGATTTACTAGGAGCAAGTCCTGCCTGACCAGCCTAGTGGCCTTCTACAATGAAGTGACTGCATCAGTCAAGGAGAAACCTATGGATGTCATCTATCTGGACTTCTGCAAGGCCTTTGGTACAGTCCCCCGCAACATTCTTATCTCTGTGTTGGAGAATTACGGGTTCATTGGGTGGACTCTTCAGTGGATAAAGAACTGGCTGGATGGTCGCATCCAGAGTGATGGTCATTGGTTCATGTGTTGTTTAACATTTTTATTACTGCTCAGTAACCACAAGAGGTTTTCAGTGACATGACATATGAATAGACATGCATGCCTGACTCCCCAGTCTTACGCCAAATCGCAGGCTGTGACTTAAAATATTCAAATAAGTTCTGAAACTGCTTATAATAGTAACACTAACTGATGGCCTCAGCTTCATTGTATAAGCTCTTCTGTGAAGTTTTCTTTCTAAAGCTTTAGTGAGTGAAGCAGACCTGTTTATTAGCTAATCCTATATAAATGGCAAAGATAGAAATATTTATGACAGAAAAATTCTCATGTAAATGAGGTATGAAACTTCCATTACAAAAATGTATCTAGATTTAGGACAATCTTGTTGCAATAAATAACAGTAAATTATTTCTACTCTTGTAAATCTTTCAGGCTTCAGCCAAGTCCCTGTGAAAGTTACAGGTTAGGTTTGGGGGTTTTTTGGGTTTATTTTTCATTCTAGTTGGCTTATGCAAGACAGATTTCTGACTGTCTTGGTAGCCTGAACTAATCCCCTTGGTGGGAAATATGGGTAAAATATCTAATTTTCTTAGATGATTACAGTAAAACAACATTACCAGACAAGATATCTCTTCCACAGTAGTTGCCCATGTGTGAGTTCCCATAGGAAAAAAAAGCAGCAAACTTCCTGGAGTACTGATCAGGCTGGGATCTAACAGATTAGGTCTTAAGTTTACTATATTGACTGAACTGCCTTAATAATATTCTTTTCACTCATTTCCCTCTTCCTGTCAGCTCTTCTTTGTATCCTGTATCCTCAGAAATGGAAGCATGCTTGTAGTCACAAAGTACACAGAGTGAGACATTTTCTAAAGTGTGCTGTTGAATGGAAGCTAGTATGTTTGACTAGGAACAAATTATGACGGTTGGGAGACAGCTTGGTGACAGGCCCATCTCTAGAGAAGATGTTTTGTCTGGTAGACTGGTGTTGTAAGTGATGGTATGTCTCTGTTAATTAATTTACAAATGGTATATGTTAGAATGAATTACGTTCTGGTAATAGGAAGGATTTGACTTCTCCAATTAGTTTCCATTTGGCTGACATGATGGTATGACACTGGTTAAGGACTTATTCACAAGGAATTAAACAGAAACACTATTTTTATTCTCGGAAGGGTTCTGTGATGCTTATAAATATTCTATTGACTTTTATTCTAATAAATGGATTTCAGACGTAATGAAGTGGTATATCAAGTTAAATAAAAAAATTACATTTTTCCCATTAATTTTCAATGAATACACACACAAAGTATTATACAGCTTTCTAAAGATCAAGCCTTGCAGCTCTGGTATCCTTATATAACTGATATATATGCGTGTGTTTTGATGGTTGACTGCTCTTTAGGAGGTTTCTGGACCGATTCAGAAGCTGGAAGTCTTCCAAATGGTGAGGTCAGACTTGGCACCTCCAGCACCTTCAACTTATTTGTAGATGTTGTGTTGTTCACCTTGGGTTTTTAAATTAGTGTTTTCTCATCCACCTTATTAAAGGAGGCCAGTTGGCCCTGCTTTATCTGTATGACTGGTTTCTTCCCACCTCCCCTAATTCCTGGTAAGAAGGAAAACAACCTTTTTATTCTTAGCCTCTCTTCTTCTATTAGAATTACAAAGCAATCCCTGTTTTCATGGTGCCTTGGTATCAGTCACTTGAAACATCTTTATCCACAAATATTTGTTTAGCACTGTGTAGCTTCACTTAAGAGCAATGAAAACCAGGCAGGACTAATTCCATGTGTGTCTGAGATGGAGGAGGGAATTCTACATTTATTTCACTTGCATAACCATGCAAAGTGTAAATGGTTTATTTCTAGCTTAATAACCTTCAGGACTGTTACAGGTTCTGTGTCCCGACAGCATGGGAGATACTTTCACTTAGCTGTACAAGGTGATATGAATGTTTTTGGGAGCAGTAAATAGTGATAAAGAAGTGGAAAGAGAGTGGAAATAAACTGTGTGCAGGTGCAACTTCAAAATAGCTTTTAAGGTAGCTGGCACAAGAAGAGACAAAACTTTTGAACTGGATTGAAGGAAAGGAAGATGGAAGTGGTGAATTTTTCTGTCCATTTATATAAACGTTTTGAACTATGCTACATTACTTGTATTTTAATTTTAATGAATTTTAATTTACTTTTTACCATAACCTCTCTTTAAGGGTGACTTTTAAAGGTAGCTACAAAGTATCAATGCAATAGATCCATATTTTATTGGGTTTTCTTTTGTGGGGGGAAGGGAAGTGCAAGTGTGGGACTTGATAGCAGAAGCATCTCCATGGGTGACAGATTTGCTTTAATAGACAAATGGCAAGAAAAAGGACAATGAGGAGGAGTGCTTAAACTTTGAGAGTGGCAGAAGAAAATTTAATGGGAAACACTAAAGAAAACTGATGAAGAACTGTTGATTGTAGTATGTTTAATGAGCTACTTATGCCACCTTGATATAGATGGTGCTGGGATGGAAAAAGCAGTTGGAGAGGATTGTAGAACTTAATTGTTGAATGGGTGTATCTTCTGCCTGCTGGCTTCCAGGTTCTTAATCAAATCTAAATGGGCACCCACTTACTGCTGAGTTACTACATCCCTCGAGAGCAGAAAAGATCATTTCATAAAATTGCCTAAGCAAAGTATTCAAGAATGTGCTGAGGTTCTTGGCTTTATAGTGACATGATTTTTTTGCTTACATGCTCTACTCGTTATTTATTGTAACTTTTATCTGCATATGTTATCATCAGGATTCATGATTTCTGGTCTAAATATTAGAGATCTGTGTTGATCTGCATTTCTAGCTTCACCATAGATCAGTAAGAAAGCTAATGCCAAAAGCTGCAGCCTCCCAGATATAACATGTCCAATCTATCCTCCATGGCCTCCACTGGCTAGCTGGTAATTTCTTGGGCTGAAATATTTAATTTTTACTCCAGAAATGTGAAATTATATATTTAATTGAACCACTGACTTTAGGTAGATGCAATGTAGTGTTTTAATGACACAAAGTTGCACAGTTTCTCCAGGGAGTTGTAACTTATGTCCCTGTGCTCTTCACTAAGACCTGAGGTACTCCCTTGGAGTGATGAGCTTTGTGCTTTGCCACCTGTGTGCAGAGCCATGTGCTTTGGTACATTGTGGGATATTGGGCCTGTTTGAAAGGTTTGACCCATAGAAGCAACTGAGGCTATGAAGAACCTGGAAGACAAGTATTATGAGATGTTATGAACCACATGGAAGAGACAGATCTGTTGAGTGGTCTCCCATTTGTTACAATGATCTCTTGATCAGACACACCTACCCTAATTCTTTGAGACTTTCTGAACGGAAGTCTAACTCCTGAGCAAAGCTAGACAATTGATGAAGCTTGCACATCCAGGCCTTTTTGATTACAGCAATTATGGTAGAACCCTTCAGGGAAAGAGAAGAGGCAAATCACTGAAAAGTTAATTCCTCAGGGCTGCCCAGGCCAATGGAAAAACCTCAGCATCCAGTTAGAGGAAAAAAAGATCTCACCCAAACTCCCTTCCCCATCACTAGCAGAAAAGCAATTTTATTATAATTAAAAGATTCTGCTGTGTGTGATGTCAGCAGGTAGTAAAGCTAGACTGTAATGCTCTAGCTTATGCTAGATTTGATTGCAATTTAACATTTAAATGGGTTAGTCTGTCTATAAATCTATTTGTGGCTACTTCTCATCTTGCTCCAAGAAAAGTGATCTATAAATCATGCTGTTACAAAGGTCTTTGATTTTCCTGGTGGGTTTTAGCAAGAGAAAAGGTGTATTTGTTTCCTCATTTCCCTTCACTTATGCTTAAGAAACAGCTTTGGTTCCATCTTTTGTTAAACAGAAACGACCTCTCTGTTAGTAGCTAGGCTGATAACGTTGTGTAAGTATTTGGCAATGACTGTGCAGACTGTCAGAAGCAGGTAGATTTATTCTGTCAAGGCACCAAGAGAAATGTAATTGCACATTTGTGTGGCATCATGTCAGAGCAAGCACTTGGGCTTACCTGCTGTGCCTGTGGTAGCAGTGATGAGTCTGTGCCGTTTCTGGGGCACTAGGCAGGACTGGCACTTACCTCCTCACCAGCTGCCCTCTGTGCTTTCCAGTAAATGGGTTTCTTTATGCTTTCTGTGCATCCCCATTCCTCTCCTTCTGGCATTTAATAGCACATTATTCCTTCTGTCTTTTACAGTGATCAGTGATAAGAACCTGTGTTATTACGGCATAGTGTTATAAAACTGCTTAATTTAGAAAGCAGAGCTGTGTACTTGGCAGAACCTAGGAAAACAAGCCCTTAAGTGGAGCTGTGAAAATGGAATAAAATCAATACTGATTTGTTTAAATTTAGTCAATTTGCCCCAGTAATGCCAAGCTGCAGCAGGTTCTGTCAGATGTGCTAGAAGAGGTGGAGTGAGTGCATCTTCCCCATTTCCACTGTGACCAGTCAGAGAGAGGTGTCTGGAGCCAGGCAATGTTTCATCATTAGCTGGTGCTTAGTGGGGAAGAGCTTGTCAGAGACTTCTTTCCTAAGCTAACACTGGAGAAGTCTTCAGCTAAATAAGTGTTTCCCCAAAATATTTTGTTTTAAGATTCAAGCTTTATTTATGCTTTTTGAAGTTGGACGGCAAGTTTTCTTTTCTATGAGTGTTTGTTTTATTCTTTTCCCCTCCCTTTGTTTTAGGGCAGAAAGTTTTCAGGTATTGGTGGGAGGAAAAAGGAAACAGTTTCTCTTCAAAATTCCTATTAATAGGAGGAAATAGTTTAACCTTTTATGCACTTTCCATGCTGGCATTTTAAGTATTGGCTGGCAAATGGCTGTGCTAGTCTCAGTAGAAGCATGTGACTGAAGCTGACTTTGTTTTTCCTTTGGTACAATAGATACTTCTGTTTTGGCAGCATTGTTGCCTGTTTTGCAGGTGGTGAATATGTTTTCACATAGGCAAATGTCTTGTGTGCTGAGATTGTGCCTTAAGGCTTTTAGTAAATTAATACAGTTTGTTATATGTAGTTTTAAGAGTGCTTCAACAGCTTAAAAACCCAATCAATGGAGGAAAGGACAAAACAAACATGTTTCTTCCTTTGGGGGCTGAATAGCTGTTTTGGTGACAGAAATAAAGGCAATTGCACTGGTCAGTGCAAAACTGCCACGGTTCACCTGAGACTTGACAAAGAAGTTCATGACATGGATGAAGTAGAAGGAAATAGGAGCAACAACAGAATGTACAATCTGTTGCCTTTCATGTATATTGAGGGCTTAGGTGAAAACTGGTGTGGGAAATGAGGGCAGCATCTCTGAAAGAAGGACAAATCTTGGTGATATACTTGCTCTTCTGTTGCAAGGCTGAAGAAATCTAAGCCTATGCCTGTTTGTTGTGCTGGTTCAGCCATCATCATTCTATGTGGCTGTCAGTTGCCTGATCACACAGGCCAATGCTGAACTCAGCAATAGCCCCTCAGAAGTCTTCTTTCAGACAGTCTTACCATAGGTTCCTGTGGGTCCAGCTCCTCTGCTGCCCACTGTGGTGCCAGCATCATCTGCTGGACACAATGGACAGAGATGGCTCCCTCAGTGGCCCTTCACATGGGAGGACACCACCATGAGAGCTCAGCAAGACACAACCAGTCCCAACAGAAGCCACACCCAACAGGAAGCTCTTCTAACTAATCAGCTCCTGGTTAATATAATCCTGGCCTCACCCACTACCCCAACCATGACCATTTGGGTGAGGGCGGAACCACAGAGACACAGGTGGGCCAGGTTCTGCCTCTGCAACATGAAGCCAATAGAAAAACCAAAACATTCTACTAGGTTGTGACTCATCCACAGGTCAAACCCAACTTGGGGCCCACAACTTGGGCCCCAGCACTTCATTGACTCAACAGACATCACAATACTACATTCTTCAGGCAACACATTTACTCTAGAAATGATCCATCTCCACTGTACCTTTTGTGTGGCTAACCCAAAATTCAGAGACCACCTGATCAGCCTCCAAATTAAAAAAAAAATAAAAAGAAAAAAAGAATAATTAAAGGAAATCAGACCAGGGAGAGTTATAGTGGGCAGAGCTGCAGATCAGAGGACAGAGTAGCTGCTGCCCAGCTTGAGGGCAGGGGCCGCCTTTGCAGAGACAATTTCCAACATTTAGACTGTAGTTACTGTTGGCCAAGGCTCTGTCTTTCAGAAGAATTTTTTTCCTGTAGGATAACAGTAACTGTTGAATGTATTTAATGCATCAAACAGGGGAGCTGGTACAGCAAATTTTCCTTGACTGAGGTATAACACCAGAAAAAACCCAGAACACTGAAGTGCGAATTACTTTGTCCCATTACGTTTTGTTAGCAAGAGGTTTGTGCATGGGCACACAAGCACCTCTTGAAATCTGCTTGTTCATTATGAACACACAGCGAAGGGAGCTTTGACTTCAGCTAATCAACACTTACTTGAAGCCGTTCTTAATGTTTCTTAAAAGGCTCCCTGTTCCTCTACCTGGGCCTGAATTATGCCAGAACATCTGTGCGTCACTGACAACAGAACAAGATACGATTTGTTCCAGCCAGCCAAACGTCCATCAAACTGTTTGGCAAAGCAAGAGAAGATTATTTCACTTAAAGGCCCTTTTAAAGTTGTAATCACAGTAGAATCCAGTATATGGAGCTGAAGAACAATGAAGTGCAGTGATTTGTCTAACACTGCCCTGGAAGCCTCTGGCAGAGCCAGGAACCAAAAAAATCAAAACAACAACAAAAACAAAACCCCCAAATCTTTAAAACTCCAAATCCAGGTTTCAACTGAATGAAATGCTTTTCTTTACAATAAATATTCCATTAAAAGATGTATTTCTTTAAGTCAAGTAAAACAAACAGGAAACCAATAGGAAGAAATTTAAAAATAGATGCTGGATTTACTAATTATTGCTTTTTTTTTTTTAAATTACATTTGTGTATATAATCACACACATAAGTACATTCATACCCACAAGAGCCTAGAGCAGAGACATTCAACTTCTGCCCACAGATCGTTTGTAGCCTGCCACGATGAAGCATCTCCTTGCTAGTCCTCTCTTCCAAACGCACAGCAGAGCACAGATGGCCCCAGAAAGACAGACCTGAGAAGCAGGCTTCCAGTATATCCCACTTGCACTTCACGTCCTTGTAAGTTCTTGATGGTACCCAGTAAAGAAGGGTAAAAACCGTCTATACAAATTTATCAGGTGTCAACAGCTCACTTCCAGCTGCAATCCTTATAAACTGTCCCTCTGACACAACTAAGCGTGGGCAGACCTACAACGTACCTACAGCAAATTCAGTTTTTCATGGAGGAATGAGATCTTTTATGGATGTACTGGTTATGGTGAAGGAACCACAGAAGACAGACCTCTCCAGTAATAAAGACTGGACACTACATGGCTGCAGAACACACTCAGGAAGGAAAACCACAGCGTACTTGCTGATAACATATATTTGTCAGGAGTAATTTTCAGTTTAAATGCTTGCAATTGTACATATAATACCATATTTTGGACTACAAGGATTTTACACAAAGTCTGTTTAATGTCCTTCCATCAGACATAATGCTAGTTCTGGAAAGTTTGATAAAACAAACGGTCCAAAACTCATTTTTTTCAGAGATCAACCATCATTAAACACAGCCAAAGACATCTCTGCAGCTTTCTTTAATCTACTATTGCAAAACACAAGATGATGTCAATACAGCCAGTCTGCCAAGCCTGGGGAAAACAATGCAGCAGACATTAAACACACGACACTAAACAGAGGTCAACGATGAGGGTGAATTCTGAGCATCCTACAAGAAATTCTTTTCCCCTGCACTTGCAGAGGGGAGGTTTTGATGAGTTTTAGTCCTTCCTATCACTGCTTCCCCAACGTCTTCACTTGTACACAGGGATCATGACTCACGCAATTAGAAATAACAGCTTCACGGGGACATACAAAAACAATCAATTGAAACTAGAGCAAGTTTTATGACAAAAAGGAGAAGCATCTTACAGACAGCGGTGCAGCCAGGTTATCATCATCTGCCCGGTGAGGAGGACTCATGGAATGTGATCTTAATGCTGCCTTCTCGTTGTACTTTAATCTTTCCCTGTTATTAACAAAAAGAGCAAGCAGAAAGAAAAGAAGCCATTTTCAACAACTTGTGGCACACCAAGGATGTTAATCGTAAAATGAAGTCTTTTAAAATATACAAGAGAAAATAATTGTCAAGATGTAGAGATGAAAAATAGTAGAATAAAAAAAAAATTCTTATTAAAGGCAAACAAAAGCCTTAAAGCGTTCCATTAAAAAAACAACACCCAAAAAACCCCACATGAACAAAACCACCAGAAGTATAATGTACATCACAGTAAATTAACAGGTGTTCTTTGCATTTCTGTTACATGACCCAACATCTCCCAACAGATTTTCGGATAAATTCAAGTTAACCTAGAAGGCTGATCTAAGAGAACATTCTTGAAACAAAATTGCTAAGCACATGAGATAGCATGGGATAAAGTCCAGCAACTCGGAGAAGAAAAAGGAATTAAGATGATGGTTGGCTGCACCATAGGGGAGAAGACTTTTAAAACCAAAACAAAAAACCAGGAGGTTAGATCAAGGTATATCTTGAAGGTTGGACTTGATGATCCTGGTGGTCCTTTCCAACCATAATGACTCTATGATTCTATGATCTTCATATAACAGAAACCTGAAGGCAAGGGCAAGAACTAGACATACAGCTCAGTAAGAAAGCAACGACTTGAAACAAATCCTAAAGATTTTATTGGTTGCATTTCATTTCAGCTCTATTTTATCGACTGAAGTGGTATATGGGGAGATATGTAGACAGGAAACAAGTACAGCACGAACAACTACTCAGACCAGTGGCGAAGAAAGTGGGCAGGGATTTGTGCGAAAGGTTTTGTCATGAAAAAACTTGAACAAAAGGAAATTAATAGCAGATAGGTGATGATAACCTGGTCAACTGACATTTCTCTAAGAACAGTGAAAGAAAAGAACAGCCTGGAACAACATAAAATAAAAATTATACAAGGATAGGTTGATACAGCAAAAAGATCCAAAACAGTAACAAAAAACACCCTTCAGCGTATACTCCAACGTCAAATCCACATGTACTGAAGGAATCAAAGACTCCTGTTAGTCCACTCACCTTCCTATGACTGACCATAGCGTATTAAAATCAAGTCAGCCCATTAAAAAACCTTTTATTCTTCCTACCCAGCAGCAAATTAATAAGTTATGCCAAAAAGACACCGAGATGAATTAAGTGTTTACGAACAGAAAGACAACTGTTGGATGTACGATGTAAACTAGCCACTTCTAGGAAGACAAACAGAAACATTTCATGAAGGACACGAGCTTCCACCAAAACAGCAGAAAAGAGGGAAACGGAACAGCTGGGAGCACACCTTCCCTTCCAGCACCAATAAATACCAACAACGCATAAGGATGCGAAATAACAATTAGGAAGCAGTAAATAGTTTAGGTAAGGCAAGTCTTAGAGGTAAAAAAGACCAAAGGAAATACAAGAATACAATGACTCTCCTCAGCATTCCAAATCACTTCTAGCATTCCAACGCATTTCTTCTCCAGATTTCATTTGACACAAAAGTATCTCTCATTAAAAGGAGAGAAATCTTTGCCTCTCAGTAAATCTGCACTTTTATCGGACTTCTTGTCCGAACAATATTCAGGTTACCTAACAAGTCAGTGAAGTGCCAGTTGTTTGAAATGAGAAAACAGAATTTATGCCCCTATTAAGAGATTAAGGGATATCAATAAATATCCAAACCAATTCAAGTTACCTGTAATATTTCTAAACTGACAAAATGGGGGGAAAAAAGCGTCTAGATATACTTTTAGTTCTCTATTTGCTATTTTGAAGAGGGATTGAAAATAAAGCTGCTTTACTTTATTCTATAAATAGAATTTTAAAGGATGATTAAGGATGGGCTGCAATTTTGCTCATATTGAGCATATACTACCCGTTTATTCCCTTCTCCAGCCTTCTGGTAACATGAGTCAGGCTCCAGAAATCACAAGATTATTTCTTTTTCCTCCCATGGCAGGTGAGTGGAGAATGGTCAGAGTTGTGACACCAGCCCTGCGACCTCCTGTTTCAGCCAAAACAGTGAGCTAGCATGGAAGAAGGAAGCAATTTGCTGCTAATAAAGGAGATTAGTAAATAATTTCCTACTAGGAACAACGTAAGGGAAACTCACTGGTTCCTCCTGGTACGGCACAGCCACACACTAACCTTTAACAATGTTTTTCAGGCATAATGTATAAACATACTGTAGAATTTTCCTATAGGGTCAGGAAGATCAGGTTTCTGTTCAAACTAAACTACACATTCCTAAAACAAATTCGCTCATGTTTCAAAATAAAGATGCACCTTTCTACCACCAGCTGGCTTGGTCTTACTCATTTCCACCTTTGTTTGCAAGTAAGGTTTGTCTATCTACTTTTTACTTAGCCAGATTAACAACTTTTAGAAAAGCAAAAAAATCTTCACACATAGAAGTGTGTGTATTGCCAGATAAAAATAACAATGAAAAGAACTTCTCAATTTGGGGAGGGAATCTTGAGATAAATAAACATCAAAAAATTACTCAACCATTTCTCACTGACGTTATCTATTTACGCTGAAATAGCTGGGATGCAAAATTTGTATCTAACTGTATATACCACATGCCCATGAATGTAGTTCTACGCACAGCCCGAGACAAGTCTAATGTTACACGATCACCATCTGCTGGGTCTTTCCACAAACTGCAGATTCCAGAAATACTTCATACTATTCATCTTTCCTTGCACTAATAGCTCGTTCAAAACTGTAAATACAGACAGGCAGGATCTATATGTCGAGTATAGCTAAGACCTTAATATAAACACATGGACATAAGTATTAAATATGCTATTTCTACTAAACATAAGAGCTGAAACATTTATCTTCAGTATTTCATCCTGCATAACTCACACAACATAAGTTTCTCCTTGCTAGGAAGATTAATTTATGTAATCTATAGCATTATCAAAATTGCTAAATGCCAACCCAAATTCCAGTTTGCCCACAGACAGCTCCATGCCTGGTGTGAGCACCCGTTTGCAGAGCCGTGCCTACACAGCTCAGTTTCACTTCCACATTTCTTTAAACCATTAACTGATTCCATCACACTGACTTGCTTCTCCTGGCATGAAATAATATAAAATACGCATCTCTAGAGAACTCACCAGAGCCTTGGGAACCACCTGCTGATCACCAATGTAGGTATTGCCACAGTCCCGCAGGACAAAAAAAATAAGAAGCAAACGAAACAAAGCTTCACTACCCTGCCCACAACTTAGGGAACTTTGCCAGACCAAGCCGAATCTTAGGTTCAGATACTGAATAGGAAAAGGGGTCAGACTTCCAATATTCTACTGTAATCCACATAACGAAGAGAAAAAAAAAAAAAAAAAGGCAAAGAATACAAGAGACAGAGTAGGTGCAGCTGTACCTCAGCCTTCCTCAAAGGGGACAGCACTGGCTGGATGCAGAGGGAGGCGTACGATGCCTCATCCCACTCAAGTAACTCCCCAGCTGACAGTGCAAGGAAAGAATTTGGAGAAATTAGGTGTATTTTTATGCTGCAAATACAACCTTGTACAGATATCAGTATGCAAGATTGGGCCAAATAGAGGAGAGTTGTGCTGCTTCTGCTTCATTGCTTCTAACACCCGAGCGATACTTGATTGTGACAGCACTAATCCCAGTGACCAGGACAATCTGACCAGATCTTGATGCGGCACAACGCTCTCTAACAGATTTAGTTAAGGTCTCAAAAAGTATTTCTAAAGTGTAAGTGGTGTCTTGTTTTCGTAATGTCAAACATATATTTTTTTAATTTTTTTTTTTTTTCATTTCTCCATTTTCCACCTTTCTTCCTTAAACCACAAGACTGCCATCAAAACCACAGGTTCCTACCAGAGCATTTCAGTGTAAGCAACCAGAAGACCCCAAGTATTAACGTTGTAGGACTCAGAAAGACAAGATGCGTCAGTCCAAGAACAACTTTCTAAACGACTGTTGGAATTACAGGTAGTTAATGGATACATGAGAGCTTCACAATATTCAGTATAAACGTGATGTCACTTGCAAGCGTGCCTGTCATCTATCCAAACCATGGCTGAAACGTGAGGAACAGCAGGACCCTGTGATCTACAGCATAAATGTCAGTGTGCCTAAAAAATAAAAAGAACAGCTAACGATAACCACTTACGAAAAATTAAGTGAACACACAAAAAAAAAGGATTAGGCCTCCAAAACAAAACCTGTGAGCAGATTCATGATGCAATGAAACCAAACCAGAAGTTTCACATGGACAAAGAGCAAACACTTCCTCTGGTACAGGGCCTACTGAGTTCCAAGCAATATTCACGCTCTAAGAGCGTCTTTTTCACCAAGGATTTCAGAGAGTTTAAACATTGACTAAACTTCTAAACGAGCAAACACGAGGCAATTCCGTCCATGACTGACATGCAGCCACATAAGAAAAAGAACATAGATCTTGATAATCAGCACAAAGTTGTACTGCGTAAGAGCAACTAGAAAGTAAACCCTTAGAACACAGATTAAACTAAAATTTACCTAAAATTCCCACAAAACAGGACAGAAAAGAAGCCCATGATTTTCAACAGTGCCCAACCAGCCAACCTGGCACACCCTCAATACTGCAGGGACATTTTTCCAAGCCAAGAGGAAAACAAGCCTTAATAACCTGATATGTTCCTTCCCTTTGCGGGCTCTGTAAACAGCTCCGTACCCAGCGGATTGGAACGTTAACGATGCAGCTTAATCTTAGTGGTTCCTGCAAACCTAGGAGGAGAGGCTGTCAGGATTCTGCTGTACAGCTGCACACGAGCAGAGCCGAAATGTTTGTGTTATCCTAAGGACGAAAAAGCAGGATCTGGGCATAGGGGGTGCTAGTCACCAACAAAGCACGTGTATTTGTAGTGGACAGCATGATCTAGATCAAAACATTTTAAATCAAACTCCCGAGGAGATTGTTCAGACAAGGATGGAGTCACCGCAAACAATGCTCCTCATGCAGGAGAACAACAGAACGTGGCAGAATCAGAAAAATCAGGCAGCAGCTCTGATTTTTAGTCTCCTAAGTTTTACCAAGTATAGCTGGTCCGGTCTGACTTCTGCAACCCAAGATTCATGAAGCTTATGGGAAATATAAAGAAATCTTGGTATTTCATCAGGAAGCCACGATGAAACGCAAGGCAAACAGGTAAGCGTTTGATGAGAACTAACATGCTTGCAAAAAGATAGATCAAATCCCTCTTTCTTTGCACACATCTAACTTTTCTTCCTTTGTCACAGAACAGCAAATCTTGCTTATCTGCAGGGAGCCACTATTCTGTTTCCTCTAAACACCCTATGAGCAATGATAGAACATCCTTTAAATCTACCATCTGTATGCTTGTTTATACTTCTGCTCTCTACACAAAAAAGCCACTAAAAACTATTTGATATAAAAGCCCCTTTCAGCATGATGACTGTAAACTACAACTTTTTTTTAATACTATACATTTAAATCCCCCCACATTTGTCACTTGCTCACTGTACATTCCTTTTATTTTGAACTGTATACAAATAGTGAAGATAATCCACCTCAGCTTCAGTATTTAATACCACTTTCCAGTTCCCATACATCAGCGTGCAGAAAACAGAACTGTGCAAGATCTCCAAGCAACTCTTTTGATCGCATTTAAGAAAAACCTGGCCTGAGAGTCTTCTGCATCTATACAGTCCTTTGCCACATCACTTCTTCCTTACTGCCTGTCCACGTTTGTCTGCGCTTCCCTCTCCCCGTTAAGTAATTGTGTATGAATTCTGTCTCTTGCCTTGTAACCACTGTGCTTTGCCACCATAACATCTGAAGTCTGAAAAACATAACGAGAGCACCAGCTAATTTGATATTTAAAATGTCAGAACAAGAGCTATTATTTACTTCTAAAGTCTAGAGTATGTTACCAAGTCTACAGAGGGAGTATTCAACATGAAGAAAGGTGACAGTGCAAAACTATTTCTACATGAACATACAGGCCCTTTGTGCAAGTCAGGAGCACCCCATGGTAACCACCAGTCCAAATCACAATAAAGCCCTCTTCCATTCCTGCTAAATTTCCTAAATGTTTTTCCTGTTGATTTTCCCTGTTAAGCATCTGCAACTAAAAAGGGAAGGAGAACAAGAGGAAAGGAAAGAGGATAGAGCTATGGGACATGGAAGAAGACATATAGACACCAGAGAAGACGACATAATGGTAGGATGTGACAACAGAAAAGTATAAAGGTTATCATTAAGTTAGAAGCTATTACCAGGGGCTCTATATATAAAGTACAAACACTATATTCAAGATGAGCCCATGACAGTGTAATAAAAGTCACACACACAAATCAAAACATACAAAGCTTATTAAATCAAACATCGATTAAATATTAATCAAATACCAAATAAAGCAAATACAGAAATCTTACCCATATGTAAGTGATGTTGCCAAAGATGATTCCTCTTTGGAAAGCATATTCCACGATGCCTCATGCTTCGATTCACCGTTTCCTAGTTCTCCCATTACCCAGTCAGGTAAGCAGTCTGGGCTGCTACTCCGAGCTCTCATCGAATGTGGTTCATCAAAATAAATTGACTATAATTAAAATAAATGGGGAGTCAACACTAGAATATATTTACACCGTTAATGTCATTTCTTGAAGGAATATCTGCAGCATAATTTTTTTTTCCAATGAAGTCAGTGAGATGTGCAAATATTACCTTCCCAACCCATGAAAATTAGTACAACGTGCAATGGTTTAAATGTTTTCCGGTATTTTACTACTTTCAGTATGGGTAATTTTAGCATAAATTATGACTGTTATCTCACTAAAGCTGATGCCAATGATAGACATGGCATATTCAGGTCCTCAGAAAACAAACTGCAAGCTTTGTATCTATGTGAAATACTGTTTTCTTCCATAGAAAGAAAGCCACATTTCACATTTATGCCAATTCAAAGACTTCCAAGTATTTTCAGAACGCATTTAAGCAAGTTTGTGTAATAAAGAATTTACACCCACCATGTATGATGGTAAAGTTTTCAGTATTCCTGGTTCTGGTTTATGTGTAAAAGGACCTTCCAGCACACCTCGCTTTAGCATGTGGAGCAAAAGCTTTGCATATAGGTTCCGATTCTTCCTTCCCACTGTTCCTGTGCCTGCTCCTGAGGGTTCACATAGCTTTTTAATCCACAGTGCACATCTTTGGCGTTCTAAAAATATAGAAATACATAATCATTATGTATTTTCACAGCAAATCAAGCACATTGGAAAAGCAGAAGCCATTACTGGCCACCAGTTTTGTAGATAGTTCCCTCCTGTTCAGAAGTTTAAAGCAAACCAAACAAAAAATACAAAATGACCAAAGCAAAGTAAAATAAAGGGTTAAATACCTAGATTAAAACTAAGTCTTTAACATTCAGTTCAAATTTACATAATCCAGAAATATTTTCTATAAATTCATGTTTACCAGAAGTTGACATGACTTCCGGAAATGGCATGTCCCGAACCTTTAACAAGTACATAAGACAAAAGCCACCTGAAATTCTGAACTCCCTGCAAGAGCTGCCATTAACTACAACAAAGCTTGTGCGAGCATGACTATTTTAAATACACAACCAATCTTCATTCATTTTAAAAATCTCTATTTACATAAGCTTTTCTACATGATGAAATTACTCATTTGATTAAACACTTAGAAAGGTCTTAATTTCTAGCGTTCATGCCTTTAATCATAACGAGTTTGTTCTAATCTTCAGTCTTATGAAACATCATTTAACTGATGTTTAGATTTTTACACCTTCCTAAATTGTTAAATTCTTATCTCTAAAAAATATTTGCAATTTTGTAAGTGCAATCTCAAAAACAATGTCTTAGAGAAGCTTTCAGTTTCTACTGAATTAATTTTTTAATAATATATTGAGACATTAAAGTATTTATGCAAAAGCACACCTACATAACTAAGACAAGACAGATAAGCTCGAACAATAGCAACAGGCACCAAAAAAAAATCCAACTTAAGAAGTTGTAAAACCCTCCCGGAAAACAGTGCCTTCTAACATCAGACATTAAGCATCTGGTTTAAAAAAGTGATACAAGTATTATCAGTAACCTAGAATTTTGTTATTAGCATTTCTCTATATGCACATTTTACCATATTTACCTGACCTATGCTGTAGTTTTAGAACATGAGGCTTCATATCCACAACACAGTGATCAAATTCTGTATCTAGTTTTTCCCATGTTTCCTCTTCACCATTCATTTTGGAAGGCCAGACAGTAACCTGCAAAATTATTCACATTGAAACACAAAAGACTGAATACCACTATACATTAGTCTCTGATTGTGCTAGGCCATGCAAAGACAGGCTTTGGAAAATAACACTAAATATTTTATTATGTTGAAGTAAATATAAAGAGTTATCCTTTGCCAACAACAGATATTCACAGAATCGTTCTGGTTGGAACCAGATCATCAAGTCCAACCCTTAACCAGCCCTGCCAGGGCACCACTGACCCATGTCCCTCAGCACCACATCTCCAGGGCTTGGAAACCCCTCCAGGGATGGGGGCTCCACCACTGCCCTGCCCAGCCTGATTCAATATAATCTACACGAATGAGTTTGTTTACATCTGAAAGTGGATAGTCAACCACACAAATACAGTCAATTACGCACAATTTGTATAAAACACCTGAAGGCATCTGTGTTGGCGCTGCATTCCTAAGTTTTTCTTCCTTATAATGTTTTGGGGTTTTTTTTTATTGAAAGAACTGGGGAAAGGAGGAAAAAAGAGCCATCAGACTTAGGAGTTTAAAGTAACAGAACGCAGAAACGTTGTCAGAATGGCTTTTTAACGAAGGAGTAGAGCAAAAGCAGCCAAGCAAGAGCTCCTTTACCCAAGGGCACGGCTGCATTTCCCAGCTGCAGGATGCAGCCTTTTTGCACACCTGAGCTTGCAATGAGCACACTTCTTCGCCAACTTCAGCTGGACCCCACAGACACCCGGCTGAGGCCCCGGGGCCTTCCCCTGCGCCCAAACCCCGCCGAGGCCCAGCCGCTCCCGCCCCAGCCCGCGGCATCCCCGGGGCAGCGGGGCCAACCCCCGCGCCCGCCTCCGGGCTCCCGGCCGCGCTCCCCGCGGGGAGGAAACAACTTGTCTTCCTACTTCCCTTCCTTCAGGCGCTTTCTCAAACCGCTCGCTCGGAGCCCCGCGTCTGATCCGCAGCGAGCAAGCCCGTTCCCACCCGCTGCCGGGACGGACTCCGCGGGGTCTGACGCCCCAAGGCCCCGCTCCCGGGACACGCCGCTGCCTTTACCTCGCTCTCCGCAGCGCCCACGCCCGGGCCCCGAGGGGGGGCCGAGCCGGCGGGTCCCGGCCCCCCTCAGCCGGGGAAGGGCAGAACCGGCCCCGCCGAGCGGCCAACGGTTCAAACCGAGCCCACCCCCGCTCCCGGCGGCCCCCGCCGGCCCCGCGCGTTTCCGTTTCCGCGGGTTGCCGGGAGACGCGGCCGCTGACAGGCCCAGGCCCGGCCCCGGGTAGAGGCCGCGGGCGGGGAGCCTGAGGCGGCCGGTCACCCTGGGGCCGCCCATGAGGCCCCCTGAGAGGCCTGTGGGGGAGACGGTTGAGTCTGGGGAGTTGTTCGTGCCCAGAAGCCGGAAAAAACTCAGGCTTGAGAGAGTAAAATGGTGCAGGGAAGGTACCCGGCCTAGTGAATCAGAATCGCAGAATGGCAGGGTCGGAAGGGACCTCTGGAGATCAGCTTGTCCAACCCCCCTGCCAGAGCGGGGCCACCGAGAGCAGCTTACACAGAAAGGCATCCAGGCGGGTTTTGAATGTCTCCAGAGACGACTCCACCTCCCCGGGCAGCCTGGTCCAGTGCCCTGCCACCCACAAACTAAAGAAGTTCCTCCTCATGTTTAGATGGAACTTCCTGAGCTCAAGTCTATTTCCATTCCCTCTTGTCTTGTCAACTGGGCACCACAGAGAAAAGACCAGCCCCACCTTCCTGGCATCCACGCTTGTAAGTATGGATGAGACCCATCCTCATTCTTCTCTTCTCCAGACTAAATAGACCCAAGTCCTTCAGCCTTTCCTCATAAGGGAGATGTTCCAGTCTCCTAATCATTTTAGCAGCCATTCTCTGCACCCTCTCCAGCAGCTCCCTGTCTCTCTTGAACCAGGGAGCCCAGACCTGGACACACTACTCCAGATGGGGTCACACCAGGGCAGAGTAGAGGGGAAGGAGAACCTCCCCCGACCTGCTGAACACATCCTTGATGCACCCCAGGATGCCATTGGCCTTCTTGGCCACAAGGACACATTGCTGGCTCATGGTCATCCTGTCCTGTAAAATTAAAGGTGAATAAATCAGAAGCAGCTTTTGAGTCTGAGCGATGTTGTAGCACCATAGTGGGTGCCAGAAACATGAGAGCATAAAATGAGACTGCAATGGCAGGTGCAGGCTGAATATTTGCAGAGCCAATTTTATCCACAGTTTCTGAGTATTTCTAAGTAAAATTTGTTCAAGTATACCCCTGTAGTTAATAGAATGATTTTGAGTTCACTTTAAAACATCTAATATGCTCAATATTGCTCGTGTTTCGTGGGTTGTTTATGTCCCATCGCAAGGACAGAGAATACGGGGTGGGGGGAGTGTTGTGGAATAGAAAATTTAGAAGTGCACACCTGACATTTCTGCACATCGTTTTGTAGCCATGTCAAAAAAAACGTTATTAATCCAGAAGAATTAGAGAAATCTCCCAGTTCCTTTCAGCTCTTCAGTCTCTTCCTGAGTCAAGGAAGTGATTGTGTGTATGCATGATCCTGGGTAAAACATCTGACCCCTTTGATTAATCTATTCCTCCTTCCCCAAAATCTGTCCTTGCTGTGTGTGTAGCATCTAAAGTGCTTTCATCTCAAAGGAGTAAGCTCTTCAGCTCTTCGAAGCTTGATTCACATGCACATATACATCAAACAATAATTTCTTAAATGTACGGTAGAAAATTGGCTGTTTTCTTTGATTTCTCACCTAATCTTCAGCAGAAACCATTCTGCGTTAGGGCTCATTCGGTGGGAGCTGTGACAGCTACACTGGTTGTCTACTCAGGTTGCACAGCTCCTTAAATCAACATTGGCAGAGAAGCAGCACAAAAATCAGCAATGGAGTATTTAATCCATGGTAGAATCTGCAGCAGGTTACAAAGATTCTTTATTCTCTTGAAAATTCACACTTTAAAATCATTGTCATTTAATATGTGTTTGAAGATATGACCACTTTTAATCTGCTTTAAAATAGTGGTAGATTTTTGCAACACTGTAGGGCCAGCTTGGCTGGGTGAGAGGAGGAGAGGTTTGCGTTTCTGTCCAGCTTTGCAAATCTGCTTTTTGACAGTCGAGAAGGGTTGGAATTTCTAAGCCAGCTTTTTTGTGTGTTGTTCATTGATTTGTATCTGCACATTGCCTTCGGATTTGAATATATCTCTGCCGTGCCCTTCGCAATATACTTTGTAAAACTGAATTTCTTGGTGTGTGGTGAAAAAGAACATGAGACAGAGCAGAACAAATGAAGTTGGAACCGGTACTCCAGGAGAAATTTCCTGAGGGAATAGCTTTCGATTTCTGAGTCTGCTTACCCATGCAGAGCAGGGTGGCCGGAGAGGTTGAAGCCTACCGGTGTTGCTTTACCAACTGTATAGCTCCTGGCCAAAAAAAAAAGAAAGAAAAACAAAAGATTCAAGGGATGGCTGAGGTCTGCAGCCAAAGCTGCAGCCTGGATGAGGAGTACTGATGTGCACTGACCCTCCTGAGGAAATCGCTGCAGATCCACTGTTACAGAACACATAGACATCCTAACCAGAACACAGAACAAATTCCCTATTTGAATTGTAAAAATATGTTCATTTAAGTAAAACACATTCAGTACTTTTTTTTTTAATCTCATTTTACTGTGTTCTCTTATCTCTGTTACTGTCTCAGCAGGTTGCCACAAGTAACATGAGCACAGCTTAAGGCATTCTTTCAAACATCTTTTAAAAAAAGAAAAAAAAGGCCAGTTTTGCTCATTCGTACCAGCCTTTGGAACACCTCTAGCTGCAATATGTTATTTTTCAGACCTTCTAAGCAAATCTTTCATGTCTGAAAAGTTGTGATTCACAAATACCTTACTACTTCAAAGACTTACCAGGTCACAGATTTTTTTTTTTCCCTCTTCCTGCTTCAGGAGACTAGATAATAAATTCAGTGTATGAACATTGGCTCCTAAGGGTGATTCTTTCAAGTATTCAAATACTGCCTATCCAGCCAGGAAGCGGAGCCAGCTGATGTGATCGGTTGTTATCCTGCTGCACGGGCAAGTAGAACTGGCAAAATTTGCTTAGAAAAGTCTGAGTGTACCTGGGGCAACTGTTTTTGTGCAAAAGCAGCATTTCTGTGGCAGTGAACACTAACTTTACTTATGCAACTTCACAGCATTTTGCAGTGAAAGACAAGTTAATATTAAACCATGTTTGGTATCTCAGCTACTGTCCTGAACATCCCGATCCCAGAGATGTATCCAGACAACATTCAGACTTGATTTCCAAACAGATGGGTTCCTGCCAGCTGATATATGTATGTGTTAAAAGTAGTTGAGAATCTCTTGGCCTGTAAGTCAAACTGTCATTCAAGGATCCCACTGAAAACATGTTAGGAACCAAAACACAGTGCACATTGTACCAACAAAATCCCGTCTTTAGTTGCTAGCAGGAATTTGTCTGTCTCTACATGAGAGAATTAAATTGCCGATGAGTACAAAGTATTAAATACTTCATAATAGCTGCCTCAATCTCTCCTTAAAAATAGGAAGTAGAACAGATTATATCAGTCATACTGTTAAAATATTCATGTGCAGCCTTCAAAAATAAAAAGATAATAAGAGTATGCTTAGAGTCTGTAGCATCTTACAAGTGATTTGATCTTAAAGTTAAATGACCCTTTTAAAAAGTTCTGCAGTAGCTTACTTACCGCGTAGCTTACTTCTGCTTTTAATCACAGAGAAGGCTTTTATACTTCAGAAGGAACCACACATGACTCATGACAATTTATTATAAGTGTACAACAAATATTTCTCTATTGCTATCTAGTATGTTGAAATTATAATTATTTTTCCTGAATGGAAATACAGGCATAAGCACAAAACTTGCTGGACTGGATCATACCAGTGAACTACCTGTATCGTGAATCAAATTAAAAGTACAGTTTGCTTCAAAGCTACTTAATGGCCAGAAATCATTACTATTGCTCAATGGTGTGCAATTCTCTTTCTTTTTTAAAAAAGGAATCAATTACATTGCGTAATATTGAAACAGTGGTAAAAATTAATAGTTGTTTAAAATTGTTTAAAACAACAGCTTCAGGTAAAGCTAAAACCTCAAAAACTTTAATAGTCGTATTAACTTCAGCAATTTTTTACAGACGTTTAAAAGATCCCTTTATCTGATGCTATTGACGTTTAAACCATGGTTGGATTCTTGCCTTCTAAACTCATTTGGAAATCTCAGTCTTTCTACTTACGTAAATTCTGGAAAATCCTTGGCTGATGACCCTTTATCTATAATTAAAGGTCTATTCCCTATTACGGAGGAGCGGTAATGGAATCAGAACCCAGCTAATTACTAATGATTCAGGTCTTTCTGTATAAATCAGTTGATAGCTAAAGGATTTGATTGATGATTGGTAGTACTCAATAAGAACGCACTCTTGGCTGAAAATTACTTTATTGTAAGGGGACCGCTATTGAGAAGGTCATTTACAGTTGCATAAATGGTGGAAATACGGAAAGAGAAGTAGTGTTGCGGGGAGGCTGAAGAAGGCAGCGCGAAGGGAATGAAAGCTAAGGGCTGAGATAATGAGTCGTAGCTTGTGAAAGAGGCTGGCGGGGAAAGGGCTGGTGGCTGGGAAAGAGCTGAGACTGCGTTTGCAGAGAGTCTGGAGTTTGCCTGGAAATTCACACTCACAGGACCTGAATTTTCCTCTCTTACACATCACGTTTGTCTCGGTAAAGCAGAGATTTAGGACCGTGTTACTTCTCTGATTCATTCTTGGTCTTCACATGGTTTCATGTCTGATGGGTCCTTCTTCATAAGACTTGAAAAAAAGCCACGTTCTGTTGAAAACAAGAACTTGGGTTAAGTTCTTGAAACTCACGATGGCTGAAAACAATATGTGTCATGGACCCTGCTAGGTGAGCACGCAATCCTTGCATCACTGCAAAACTGTTGGAAGAAACACACTATTGCAGCTCTCTGCTAGTGAAAGCTAAACTGCATCCATCAGAAGCCAAGCCAAATGTGAGGAAAGATGTTTTCATCATGCAGAGGCTGTGTTTTTTCCTTCACTTACAAAGGAAAACAAAACTTCCAAGGAATATTCTATGCAAGGAATATTGATAAAACAAATGCAAACCATTTCCTGTTGCTAACAGACTTCAGCATGTAGCCTGTTTATTCTGAAAACCTGTGTGCCTGTGAACGAGTTCCTCCAGCATCAATTCCTCACTACAACTGTCAGCTGCTTTTTAACACTCATGGCCCGAAGCCAGAACCAGCCTGGAACCAATCAGCATAACGTGGGAATAATTCATTGGAATGGGAGTGAATCCATCCGGCTCTCAAGGCAGCAGCAGCGTTCGGGGTCTTGTCCCCCTGTAGAAGACATTGATCCAAGGATTCATGAAATCCTGGAATACTTTACACATGGCCTTTTGTTTGGGCTAGGCCACCTCTCCATAAGACCTTCCAAAGAACAGAAGAGGGGTTAAAGCAAGGCTCTCATGTATCCAAAACTCTGCTGTGCATTCTCTGCTTCTCTCAGGCCATTTCTTCCATATAGGAAGAAATCATTTTAGTACAAGGCAGATGAATTAGCCAGTCAAATAGGGCTTGAAGGTTAATGATGACATTTCCCTCCCCTCTAATGTACTTGTTATTCCACCAACAGAAGCTGTTTAGCTCGTACCTTTGAAACAGGCTGGGAGAGTCAGGTTGCCATCCACACACGGAACCTCTACGGTGTAGGCACAGGATTTTTCTTTATTCTTGCAGAAGAAGGATATTGTTTCACCATGCTGAATGCCTTCCTTAAGGTCGTTCTGCACCCTTTTCTTCTCGCCTTTGTATAATACTACACCTTTCTTAGCTGGTATTTTGCATGGTCCTGTAAAACAATCCAGTTTTAAGCAACACATAAGGATAATCTCGAACTCTATTTTGAAAAGTGGGTGGATTAGATCCCATCAGAAATCTGTACAAGTGACGTTTGGGAATGGAAAACAATGTGTCACACACACGTAGAGTACTTCTACTGGTTTTACAATGCTGGAGAAATTCAGACCCCTAAGCAGAGGGTCCAAAGTTTCCAGTGCAAATCCATCCCTAGTAAAACTTCTAATTACGTTAAATAGGGAGAGGAAAGGAAATACTCAGACAAAATAAAGTTACGGTGCTGATTATTGAAGTCAATTCAGATGCATCATGTCATACAACCTTCAGTGTTGGGAGAGGTCTTAGATTATCAGGGCCTTGAAACGACTATTTCAGTTTTCTGTTGAGGACGGCTCTTGCACAAAGGTGTAGTAGCCCACGAACAATCAGAGCAGCGGTCTTTTAGGAAAATTTAGTTTGATACGTGGTTTCAAGCAGATGGCATGTGTGTACCTTTACAGGTTGGCTTGGTGGACCACTGTCCGGTCTTTTCACATCGGGAATGCTTAGGTCCATCCAGCACGTAGCTGGACTGGCAGCCGAAGCTGACGCTTTCATTATAGTGATACGTTCTACGGACAGCAAACTCTATGAATCCATTTTCTATTCCTGTCGGAGTGGGGCATACGACAACTGCCGTGAAAAAAAACAAAAAACAAAAACCAAAGCTTTATCGGCATTGCGGTTCAAAGAGACAGGTTATATACTTCAAAAAAACACATGAAAATTTCACCGTGGTTCATTTCAGCCGCTTGCACAGGAAAACACAGCCATAAGAAAGATATTTTAAAAAACAACCAAACAAAAATAAACATTATTTTTTTCATAGAATCATGGAATGGCTTGGGTTGGAAAGGACCTTAAAGATCATCTAGTTCCAACCCCCTGCCATGGCAGGGACACCTCCCACTAGACCAGGCTGCTCAGAGCCCCGTCCAACCTGGCCCTGAACACCTCCAGGGATGGAGCATCCACAGCCCCCCTGGGCAACCTGTGCCAGTGACTTAGCTCCCTCAGAGTGAAAATCTTCTTCCTTACATCTAATCTAAATCTCTTCAGCTCCAATTTGAAGCCATCATCGTTTGTCCTGTCACTACAGGCCCTTGTAAAAAGTCCCTCCCCAGCTTTCTTGTAGGCAATATCTATTGCAGTCTGTGGTTACATCAAAAAACGACTTAAATGGGGCATAGTTTGACGGAAAGCAGTGAAGTTCTGTGGACTGAAGGTAAGATTGTCTACTTCTTAGACAAATCCTAGCATGTAGTAGAACAAAAGGCTCACTGCGCAGTGGAGGTCAGGCTCTGATTCCCCCCTGTGAACCAAATCCAGCAGGTCTTGTTTATATAACCTTTCTACCTGCAGCAAATATTTTGTCAATCCCATGATGTGTGCAGTCTTGCCAGCAATCACCTTGCGTTCACGACTCTGCCAGAATGACCTGGGTCTTATATTTTATATTGTATGTTTGCAATAACAGTTCTGAAACAAACGATTTGGGTTGCACTTGTGGTGTTACAGGTACAATTTGAGGGGATAATTTTAGGTGTTGATAAAAGGGAGCTCCTTACCCTTGCACTCTGGAATGCTGCTCCAGTTCCCGTTGGCCATGCAGGTGGCTGTCTCATTCCCAATAAGTGCAAGAGGAGGGACACATTCAAAAGTAATTGTGTCCAGGAACTTAGAAACATTTCCAGATTCTAGGCGGCGGTAAGAAAGGACTCCAAATTCAGGAAGCGAGGGAGGTGCACAAGTCACCGCTAGAAAAGCAGAGCGTTCGTAGAAATTAAAGCTGAAAGATTAAAGTACTTCTAGAATCACAAGAGCAACATCCTTGTAACCAAATTAACTCACATCACCCTTTACGGAAGCATTGCTAACAAAACAAAAGGTTGGATTAAAAGTGTCAGGAGCTTTACAGTATGTAATTCATTATTTTTTTTATGTTTTTTGCACAATATAATTCAGTATACTACTTTTTTAACAAAGTGTTCATGCAGGACAGGTTATAGCAGTTGCAAAGGGATGACAATATCCTCTTTTTATACACAGGGAGAATGAATTTGAGTAGATAAGCATCTTACCTTCAGCTGTAAATAGCATCCCTGATCCCTTTGTACAGACCTTTAAACTGTATTTCTCTAAAACTAGAATCCACACATCTAAAGCCAAACATACAGGGTACTTGATTTTTCCTAACCATTTTTTGCACGGCACTATAGAAGGCCTCTGAATAAGAGCATATGTCATTCTGAGCAATGTAAGGGAATCTTCCTGTAATAAGAACAAGGAGAGAGTAGTTCTTTAGTATTTAAACACGTACGTTGACACTGTGGAAAAGTTCCGCTCCACTTTCCATCTGCCATGCATTGGCTTGTTCTTGACCCAACGAGGTTGTAACTGAAATCAAAAAGACCCAGTTATCAGAAAGCTGAAGGAACACAGGGAGAAATAAAGTTGTTAATTGCATGAAAGATTACTCTTTCTTATAAACAGACTTCAGAGTCCAGTTCTGAAATCTTTCCCTAGTTCTAGCACTTACTGACCTCAAAGAAAGTTTAGATGGAAGTATGAAAAATTGTTGGTATTTGAGTATGGTGAGTATCCAGACAAATGGCTCAATACAAAAAAGATGTTTTGCCTTTTCAACTATATATTCTATCTTAGATATTAATTTCTACAACTGATTAATACTCTGGATATAGGTAAGTAGTGAGCATTGACCTGTGACTGGTAATGTAAATGTTATGGTTTCTTGGGAGGAGTTCCTAGCTAGTTACACCAATTAGGATCAAACTCAGTACTCTTAAGAACTAAAGTCACTGAGGTGCATTATGTTATTTTAATGCCAGATAGCTCAATTTAAATTCCATACACACTCTAAATACTTTCTTCCCATCCTCTTCGCTCACATTATTAGCACTTACTAATGTTCATTGTGTATCTATCATTTCAATATCACACAGCTGAAAACCAGTAAATCGTAAGTAGCAAAATTAAATTAAGTCCCATTGCTACATTTGGTGTCAGGGTTGAATTTATTTATTCCTTCTATTGCTCTTATTTTGCAGAAGACGGAGGTACTTGAGGCTGTTGACAGTTTCCAGGAACTCTAGGCTATGTCTCACAATGACCTTTCCATGTAAGTGCTGTTTCTTCATTAATTACCCAAGTAAAATGAACTGCGTGCCGCCATCAAATATTTCCCTGCATTTCCCATAACTATTTTTCTTTAAATGGATTCTCATTTCTAAAGCTAGCAAGTAGCATCGAATAAAAGTGCATTTGCTTCAGGGGCCAAATTAGGATTAACCTCGTGTTTCCATTTAATTGAGCTTGGAAAGGCACAGAAATAAAATTTTCAGTCTCCAGAGTCTAACAATGTAACAACTTAGCTGGAGATTATCTTCTCCCTGCTGTAGGATTTCATCTCATGATGCAATAAGAGGATTTAAAAAGCAGGGGAAAGCAGTCCAGAATAAATCTTTGCATAAAATATCTGCTATTTTTATGGTTTCCATATCTGTAAGATATTGCTTTGGAGTAGCAAAGCTCCAGGATGTTACAGCCAAGACTGAACAGAGGAGGATCACCAGATATGCTTTTTTTTTTTTAAGTTTCTGAAGAGGAAGTGGGTTTTCATGTGCAGTTTTCTAAGTTCCCCAGCTTGCAGTACTGCAGTAGTTGATACTAGAATGTAATACTGTGATTTCAGGTATTTATTTAGCAGCATGAGGAAGGGAACACTTACCCTGGTTCACATGAAAAACTTAGAGAACTCTGATAGTGGTGGTCTATAAAATCAATTTTTCCGTGCTGCAAGGGTCCAGGACTGGGACATCTCTTCGCTGTTAATTAAAGACAAAAAACCCAGGATAATATCTGATGAGGCTTTAAGCTATAATAATGGAAACAAGATGGTCATAGTGTCTTTCACGTTTGTCCACTCTCATGTGCACCTTTCATAAATCTAGCTATTCTCCATTTCTACCAAAATATAGTAGTTTCAAAGTTTTTGTGATTAAATAATTTTAAATGTTTGCTTGTCCGAGGTAAATAACTCCTGTGCAAAGAAATGGTAAAAATGAGCAACGAGGGATATATAAATATCAATAAATGCAGGCGTTATCAAGCAGTATATGTCATTAGAGTGCAAGCACTGCTGTGCTGAGTCAGCTTAATGTTCACTTCGAGTCCAATCTCCATCATCATCTGGGAGCAGAGGCTTAAGGGAAAGTGTGGAACATGTCTGGAAGATCCTTCCCATTACTTGCCCTTCTTGTCCCCCACACCCGTTTGTCTTCCCATAATTAAGCGAAGAACAATCGGAGAACAGAAGTATCTCCATTGAAATACATCAGATTCCTCATGCGGACTATAAAATATCCTTTTCAGAGCAAAGCACAGCATAAAATCTAGAAGTAGGTTTGACTTTGTTTTACTTACGTAGGCACAAGAGCGTATTGAGAGGCCACTTGCCGGTCGGGAGGCAGGTGTACTTCCTTTGGCCGTTGTTGGGGACGAACCCAGGCCTACAGGTATATTCTATTTGCTCACCCACATCATACACGCTTTTGTCTACGTCGACTGTGGCAAACAGCACTTCTGGTGGCCTGGGACAGACTGGAGGAAAGGAGACACTTTACAAGAAATTGGGCAGAAAGTTGGAGTTGGGTTTTTTCCTCCGCTGGAAGCAGAGGTTTCTGTATTATCATCGACTACGGCGTGTTCCTGCCCTGAGCTGAAGGGTCCTTCTGTTATCTGTAGGTACAGAACTTGCTGAGGCAGCTGAGGGCTGCTATAAGCATTAGCCAGAAACAAATGTGTTCTTCTTCTGCTCGGCAGCTCTGTCAATGGCCTCAGTTAGATTTTGTGTCACTTTTTCTTACTCTTGCTTCAAAATGCATTTATGAAGGTTTTCTGCAAAGTGATAAATTATCTCGGACAAAAGAGAGTGAGAGGGACATAGAAGCAAACTAATGCATTACATTTTTAATCTAAATTAGACTGATGGAGTCAGCCTGAAGTGAGATTTGATTTTATTTTTTTTAATTAAATTTCTTTTCCTCTGGTTTGCCCAAGTTTTCTGTTCAGTGGGGCAAACACTCTGTTACATTAGACAGTTCTGATTCCAAAACAGCTTTAACATGTTGACAGTGTGAACAACTTATCACCCGGGGAGTGAGAACAGGAGGGAGGAATGGAAGGTGGAGACTGCGCTCCTGCAAAGGGCACGGAGAGAGGTTCCTGCCGGGATTGTGGGGAGGGAACGGAGAGACACAAAGCTCATGCTGTAGAAATGCATGGCAAATAGAGGGAGAGAGTACACGAAGCAGTGCCCAGAGCCCTTGGCATGGGGGAAAGGAGGAGAAAAGCAAGGCAAGAGCCGTGCCAGGCTGTGGTGGAAGGGAGAGCAGGGAGCTGGGCAGAGGGATGGAGGGAGGGTGACTCCTGGCACACGCAGCATGCAGGCAGCCTGGGTTCCACAACGCTGGTCTGTATTTCTCCTATCTTCCTCCATCTTCTACTTTGTGTACAGCAATTCACCTCACCATAAGAAGAGAGAGGAAGGAATGGAAGGGGGGTGGAAAAAGAGAGGAAATAGCTTTCAGAGACAATTCCCCTTCAAAACGCTTGATCCAAATTGTCTGAAGGCTTTAAAATCGTGTTGTTTTCTCCAGCTTCCCTCATGCACGTTTCAGGGTAGTCTCGCCCTTAGAAATTGGGAGACACTTACCTTTTGCTGCGAGAGCACAGTGGCTCAGAGCAACGGCACAGGCGAGCAGTGCCAGGGCGTACATTGCTGCCAGTCCACAGGCTTCCCAAATGACCTCGGTCCAGTGTTTCTTCCCTTAAAAATGAAGGCAGTGGCAAAAGGACGATTACATATTAACTCTTTGGGTTTATTCCCATCCCAGTAAACAGAAGATAAAGGGTTCCTTGTGTTGCTTGTAATAAAGGATGAGCCAACCCTCACATGTTGCGCTCGTACATAATGCTGGAATTCAAACAGCGATCTCTGCTGAAAACGTCTCCGGTTGTTTCTGCAGAGCATCTCCTGCTGCGACCGATGTTTTTGAAAAAACAATAATATCCTCTCAGCATCTTTAGAGGATGAGGGTGTTTGGAATATGATACTGGATCAAATAATAGAATTGACACTAATAAGCTTTTGTTTATCACTGAGGCATGCACATTTCTATGAACCAAAAAGTCCTGAGGGTTATAACAAAATCTTTTTAAGTGTTGCAGTGACATTGGTATCATTGTACAGCTCCAGTGATGATTAACAACTTCATACCAGTTTACACCAGGTGATGATCTGGCCTGAAACTTCAGGCTCCAGGGGCCGTTTCGATCAGATTCGTGTTGTCAATAAGCATCTTTCAATTAACAGATAACTAAACACATCGGAGACAGGGCTCACAGTGCCAGAGCTGCAGGAACTGTGAAATAATTATTCTGGACTGTACTTACTTGAAACAAGGGCGTCAAACTTAAACCATCTTTTTGGGCGGTGTAAACACTTGTTTTGGCACTGCAATTTGAGGTCATCAAGTCAAAACTCCACAGACATCAGCTGAAGTTCTGATCACCGCAGTTCTCCTAATTTAGCTGATTTTAACTGCAGGAGCATCTGAAGCGCAACCAAAATAACATTTGTGTAATCATTGTTCCACAGTTTGCTGTTTCTAATCTAAGTATCCTCCTCCCCTGCTGACTCACAGCCTGTGAGGGGGAGTGAGGGACATTCGAAGCTCTAACGAGAAGCTAGGTTATGTCAGACTCTTACTGCTGTGATCTTAAATAGTTTGTTTGGTTTTGTTTTTATAAAGTTTCTCTGTTTGCCTTTAAAACACAAAGTTTAGCCACAACATTAAACAATTAGGAACATGCCATTCTTCTCGGGAAGAAAACGCTGTGAATGTCCTGCTCAAAATATTTACCAGATCCTCACTGCCAAGGGGCAAAGTACCACTGTTAAATCAACAGCAAAAAAAAATGACTTAATTTTCTGTATTTACATCAGATTATCTTTCCATTTGTCACAGCCTGCTTCTTCCTCATCTCTTTCTCTACAAAATTTCCTAAGTACCTTTTCCCTTTCCAACCCACTGCAGTGCCGCAATAAACTTCCTTGCCTCTGATTTAAATCCTTCCTTAGATCGGTCTGCTGGTTTGTTTGCATTCTTTTTTGGGTTTAAAATAGCACAGGAAGAGATGGGCACAATTTTATGCATTTCAGTGCTGACCATTTGAGCATTTCTCCCTGTGCTCAGCAGATGGCAGAATGTGCTCTAGCATATACAGATGCAAACTCCAACGGAAAAGTTTTCTATGCTACTTTAAGAGCAAAAAAAAAAAGGGTTAAATTGTATGCCCATTATTTTTTCCATCGATTTTGTGTGCGGTAATTTTACTGCTCTTAAAATCGAAAGTAAAACTGAATAATTGCATGCAAAACTCAGAGAGGAATGGATGTTTAAGTACGCGGAATATTGAAGCATGCTTTTCAGGCAATGCATAACTACCAATATTGTGATTCTTTTTGAAAACATATTTCCGTGCAATAAGAAACAGTAGAACGTATGTTACAAATCCCTGCGTCTTTCCCAGTAACTGGAGAAGACATGATTATTATTGTATGGATTCACCTTGGCAGAGCACAGGCAAACCAACCTAGTTCTTTCTGTATTTGCTGATAGGGTGCAATTCGAGGTATCATCTGATTTTCCATCAAATCCTGCCCACTCCTTTAGCATATGTGCTATTTATTATCATAGTTTTTGTAACCAAAATTCTGCTTCATTAATCGGTTTCGTTAGTGGCCACACAAACACAGAGCAGACTGATGGTCTCTACTACAAATAGTATTATATTCTAAGGAAACAAATGGTAGCCGCAAGCAGAGAAAGCACTGCAAGAACAGCCTGATACCGGCTCACATGGCATGCGGAGTGTCGTTATCACACAGTCCGATTGTTACCTGGGTTTGTGCGAGCGTAACGTAAAAGGGGAATCTGCAGGAGGGATGTGAATGAACTGGCTTTGCAGAAGCGGGGCTGCCCAGACTAAATTATGAAGGACAGCACAGCAGAGATCATCAAGAGCGTGTGTTTGAAAAGATAGCAATTAAATGGTGGAGACGGGCATCGCTGTCCGATCAGAGTGGTTTCAGTAAGGAATAAGAGAGAGGAAGGGGATAAGCCAGTAAAGGCCTTAAAAGGACAGTAAACATGTCATATGGAAGAGAAGGAGAGGAAAAAAATAGTAGAGGGATGCTAAAAGAAAGAAGATTATGAAAAATAGTCTATGCATTCTTCATTGACATGGGGGGTCAGCTGGAGCTGTCGGGACAATAGGAAAAGACATTGTAATAATCAGGACAGAAGATAATGGGAAGGTAGACAAAGACTTTCAGACAGGAACTGATCTGTCCTAGAGATATTATGCAGAAAGTTTGCAAGAACTAGACAGACTGAAGGTCAGTGTAAGGTAACGGTTCCCCAGCTAATGAGCCAGACCTGATGTCCTTCCTCTAATCTGTCTGTCTGCTTCTCTAGTTGATGCTGTAATTTTCCTGATACTGTGGGATATGTCACACCTCTGACGCTGCCACAGACTTCCTGGCAGTCTGTCCTTCTGGATGATGAGTGTTGGGCAGGTATTACCACCATTCTCAAGATCTTAAGATTTTATCACTGTTCTTCAACCAGAAAATGCACAACACAGCCAGTTCAAGATGCAGATGTTTCTCAAATCAACAGGGACGTATTGATTAGGGACACTGAGGTAGGATGTTAAAGAGAGGCCTGAATGCAGTCCTCCCTTGCATGGCAGCACCTGCTTGCTGAGGCACTCTTCCTGGCATGAAAGCTGGCCCCAGGACTCTACTTGGACCAACAACCTCATCCTTTTCCTGCAAGGATAAGATACTCAGATTCCAGCTTCCTTCAGGCTGTTCCTTTTCTTTCGCTTGTCAGTCACTGGGTTTTCCTGTGTACAGCCAGCGTGCCAAGAGCTGATGGTCAGGTGGATAACGGATGTATCCGTGTTCCTTTGCGGGAGCAGGTGTTAAGTCACGGGTCCAATCGTTGCCATTCATGTTGCCATGATAGTTCTATTAATATTTGTTCAAAGTTCATTTGTGCACTGCACAAACATTTTTATCACCTCTACTCAATACATCCAGTATTGGAGTGAGTGCTCCATTGTGCCGCCGAGATAACAAATACAAGGTAAGAAGGAAAACAGTCATTTTTAGCCTTATAGAAAAAGAATTGCTTTCAGTTCTGGGCAAGTTGAGACCATTCCGACTTCATATGTAGCAGCTGCATTTCATATTTAATGTATAGATAATTTGGATGTATTCTTAACAAAATATTTGGCCAGCTAGAAGCCAAGATGCATTTGCTGTGTAGTATTTTCCAGGGAAAGTTTGTATTTCATGTGTTCGGAGGTGTTGGAAGTAAACACACAGTAACAGATACTGACCTGAAAGAATGTCTCAGTGACATAAGAAGTAAACAGTGTCTATATCACTCTTTCATTTTCACTTAGTAGTGTATTTTAGGGGTAAACCACAGTCCTAGTTCCCACTGATGTCTCAGAATATTTTTTCTGAAGTTAACGAATGAATTGTAATTTTAGTCCTAGATCTTAAATCACTTTAAGCACCCACCAGTTTACTGGAAATGTATTAAAATACCCAATCCTGTATTAATCGGAGATGCCAGAAGGCTGGTACTAACAAATTTCCCAGGTGATAACAGGCCTATATTCTCTCGCTGAAGCATGAAGGTGTTCTAGTTTTCACATACATTAAACTCACAGTGTACAAAACCAGAGAGGGTTTTAAAGCTACTTCCTCCTCTCCGCCTTCTCATTTCCTGCACAGAAAATCCGGAGAATCTCTCTCACAGTTCTGCTGTGACCCAAATATTGTGAAACAGCCTGTTCCTCTGATAAAATCCATCAAAACACTGTCTAAAAAATCCTGTGTTCAATTTCTTTATCGGGGATGTCAAATTATGAAGCCTTGGGGGCCAATTATTCTCTATGAGAGTTCAAATCTGTGGTGAACAGATCTTCAAGGGACAACTTTGAGATGTCGAGATGAAAGCCCAGCATGTTTCCACAGACCTTCTCATCCTTTTTTGCCTTGTCCCACCTTTTTGCCTTTTCCCTCACTGCAGATGTAGAGACACATATCTGCATTGAAGGAAGAAGCCAGCCAGCCATCATATGGGGAGGTCGGCAAAGACAGGGTGCCCTCCAAGCTAAAGCCAAACTGTTTATCTTCTCCCATCAAGTTTGAAAGAAAGTCAAGATTCTCTTCATCATTATTCTTCCACTTCCTGTTAAGCCACATGCCGCAGATTTCTGTGAGAGCAGCATCTGGCCTTGGTTTTTACATATATACAGGTATCGCCTTGGGTTGTCCTCTTGTTTATAAGCTGGAGAGAGTTCAGACCTGGTCAGGATCTGATGCAAGTTCTCCAAGGAAAGCACACTGCTGCAGGAATGCACTTCACACTTCCAGTGCATCAAAGCTGCCATTAGCACCTCACCACTTTGTGATCCAGGGGGGCAATCCTGGCGAGTTTTCATCCCAGGGTCACTCCATCCCTCCCGATGACGGATTTCTCTGGGCAAATGAGAACACTCTCCACTTGCTTCTGCCTCCCTTGGCACATGGCCATAACGCTATCAGAAAGCACAGCTACCACCAGATTTATTTACTGCCATTCCTTGGTTTTCCCAAATGACAGATAAGAGGATCAATAGTGAAGAAGCCTTTTGGTACATTCATCCGCGTTAAAAACTTCATTGAAAAGTGCGTGTGTCTAACAGCAACCTGGAATTAATGCTCTGGCTTTGTTGGAGCCGTCTGTTGGTATCACCTAATAAACTGACAGCTTCCATCTCGATAGATCCTATGATCTCTATTAACCCATGGATATCATCTGTTAAATTCTTTCTGGGCAAACGTCCAGAGTGTTTCAGATGAATAAATCTACCTTCTTAGTGATTCAGCTCCCGTACACCATAATCAAAAAGCGGATGCTCATCTCCTCTACGGTCTAACCCAAAACCTTCACAAGCCAGCCCAAATCTTGTCGTTGGCTTCATTTGGGGCATTTTAAAAGGGATATTCTCAATGTGTGATTTGAACCAATGTATATACGATTAACAAGATTAGGAATTTTTCCCAAATCTTCACTAATCAGCACAAAGAGTTGACTGTAATTTTTCCTCATATATTTTTAATCTGATATTCTTAGCAAATTTACGCCAAAGGGGGGAATTCCTCACTTCACTGTTGACTGACAAGTCTGAAAAAGATAAAAATGTAGCCTCAGAACTAAAAATGTCACAAAAATGTTGGATCCAGAGGAAAGGCTGTTGACTTTTACAAGCTGATTTTCAAGAGCATTCTTGAATATTTAAACAGAAGTGGATGAGTTGAGGGCTAATGCAATAGGAAAGATAAGTTTGTCTCGAGCTGGACATTTTGCTAGAAAAATCATGCTGCCGTGGAAGCTTCCTCATACACGTCTCTCGCTGTGGTCTGCGTCTGATGCTCACGACATCGCATTATTCTGTCTGGATCCTGTTAACAGACCCACAGTGATACCACAAGAATGGTACATTTATGGAGTGGACCATTAGCGAGTAGGAAGATGTCAATAAACTAATTTCACTTTGCGACAGCCTCTAATCTCCAGCAATAAATCCAGGGCAAAGCCTTTCTAAGAGGAAGCAGATTTTGACAGGGCCAGTATCGATAACTGGAATCAGATTTTCAGAAAGGCTTAAATTCTATTTAGACAACTAAATGAAGGCCATGCTTTTAAAAGTGCTCACTTTATTAAAGTAAATCTTTGGTGTATTGGGTTCTTGGGAAAATGTAGCCATCTCTTTTGGTTTCCAGAAGGCCACTCAGCTGCTTTGATAATCTCCACATGGGTGTTTATCGCTAAAAATTTTAGTTCTAGTGTTGTAATCTGCATCATCATAATCTAGCCAGGATTGTCTTGGAGTTTTGCATTTATTTTGTAATTTTAAGTAAAAATGGTGAAAATAAATATCAGAGTTCGATTTTCCTTTATTCATTGCACATGGAGATTTTTCATGGCACGTGGAGACAGAAAGATGCTGCCAGAATTTTGGCAACAGAATGGAATAAACTTGCAGTCGTTCCAACATTGCCAGAACTGATATCAGTGACATTCTCATAAATTTAAATTTTGAAAAGAGAAGATGTCCAGATGTTCAGGACAGAACAGGTCATGAGCATTCTACAAAGTGCAAAGTATTTATGAAGTTGAAAACGCACAGAAAACATGTGTGTGTGCTTGCTACACATTGTTTCTTTTATTTTTTTTTGTATTTCTAGATAAATAAATCTCATTTTTCTCCCTCGTATCACCGAATTGTGTGGCCATTAACAAAAAGGTCATTGTTTTTCCCCGGACATTAGAGTACAGTTAAGTTGAATAATATCAATCTGCTGCACAAGCTGGCTTAACCACAGTTCCAGACCTTTCCCAAGCAAGCTGCCGAGCTCTCGTCCACAGACATGACATAATACATCTGGAACAAAACCCACTGGCACTTGCATGTGGGATGACCTGGGTTCTTTTCCTTAGCAGCATTGTGGGCGGGATGTCTGAATTTCACATTATGTTTTCCGGAACAAAACTATCCTAAAATGTAATTCATGTTGAAAGAGTCTTTTATGTAGGCGCAAATAGCAATTTGGGGCTATTAAGGCACCGCACCTTCATGGTGAGACTGAACAGTATCATGAGACTTAACTTAGCACAACCTACAGAGATGTTCCCTTGTTATGATATGTATTAGTCCGCTAATCTTTCCAGTCTTTAATCCACAATACTGGATTAAAAGACCAAAAATAGTCCCTACCGTCATTAAAGGACAGTTTCTGGGGTTTTTTTTGGAAAATGACAATTCCAGTGGGGAATTGAATACATGTTGAACACTAACAACCAGAATCCTTCCTCGTGTGATGTCTCTGCGGCAGAGAGCCTTTCCACACCCCATTTATCAGTTAACTGTCCTGCTGAGTTTTTGAAGTGTTTTTCTGAAATTAATGTCAGCTCGTTTTGCCCATCAGTGTTTTCTCTTTTCAGTTCTTCTAAAGTAAACACATTTTTAAAGCTGTGTTTGTCCAGCCAAACTCTTGTCATTTCAATGACGAGTGTTTCCATAAGTGCAAACACTTGTGTGGAGCACAGAGGGATGTGGCGTAACTGGAAATGATGCCATTGAAAATGGTGTTCTGCTTTCTCTACATCACTATGTCGTCATACAACGGCGGCACAGAAAAGTAGTGACTATCCTCTCTATTCCAGCCGACAGGGTTTTGTTTCCTCTCACATTTATTCTCTAGAATAAGCCGAACGCACCATGAAACACTGTATATGGGATGAATCATATTCAGCTGTAAAAAATAATAATTTGAAGGATGATATATGTATATTACCTATTTACACCTCACCTTCCCATGGGAAAGATCTGCTCAGCTTACTCTTGCAAAATTATCATCCCTTTCAACAGAAGATTTGTGGGACTAGGGTAAATAAAATAGGCCCCACTTTTCTGTTCACAGTGAGAGAGTGGGAAATGTCACTTTGACCCCATGGTCAGCAAGATGACGTCACATGGCCCATAACTTTACATATCCTCATGGTGTATCAGGGGCTATCTGATGCTAGACATACTAATATTCCAAAACGGATGTTTTCTAGAAATCAAGCAGTATAAAGTAATTTACTCTTGGTACCAGTTTAGTGTCAGAAAAGCACACTGGAGTTTCCAGCAGACTACCAGGAAAAGGCTTCAGGACCGTGCATTGCCTCTGCTTTCCTAACCTGGTTTTGATGGACATATTCTACTCTTCAAGAAATCGTATACAGGCATACCTACAGAGCTCCTTTTACCTGCCAACTTAAGCCCCAGGTGTGCAGCTCACACTTTTAATGCAAAAAGTTTGGAAAAAAATGGGGGGTTTAGGGTAACTTTTTGTCAGCTGGCAGTGACACAGTAAAGATTTTTTCTTTAGATAAAGAAGAAAAGGAAAGCCATAGGACTGGTGGTGCTGGTTCTAACCCTTCTGGAGTATTTTGTCTCTAACAGTGGCCACAGGTGCACACCTAAGAAGAAGTGAGAACGGGGCAAGCAGATATGATACTTCCTCCTGAGAATCTCTCACTTCCTGAGCATTTTCCATTGAGGGAACGTTGTGAGCCAGCTGTGGTCTGTGTTCAGAACATCCACATTTTCTCTCTCCCAGGGCTTCTCCCTCTCCTGAGCCCACAGAAGTGTCCTGCACTGGTGCCGGTCCTTGCGTTTGGTTCATCCAGCGAGGAATTCCGGGGACCAACAGTCCATTGCAAAAACCACCTACTTTGTTTCTTACAAACCCGTGTGCCATGTTTCTCTAAATAAATAATAGAGGCTCTTTTGTTCAGTTGGTACAAGAGAGGTTTGTTCCTTTTCCCACATTGTCTGAGTGCTTTGTTTGTATTTCAGAGCCTGAGTCTTTCTGCCTTTTTTTGTGTGTGTACAGTTGAAGACTGAAATTTTCCCTACGCGGGGGAATTGTTCTGATGCACTCAAAAGAATCTGAATTACTTTTTGGAAGAGATACTCAAAATTTTCCAGAGTGATTGCTGGTGGGAAGGACAAAATCTGCAAAACAACAATGACAGCAAATACTCCAGCTGAGGCAGAAATTTTTATTTATACCATTTAGAAAGAGACAAACCCCGTGAAACATCCCAAAGGGCCCCCATCACGTTCAGCACCAAGCTCTGACTCAGCTCTGTAACTAGGAGATATTTTACCACGCTCCTCATGCACCTGAGGTATGAGAAAAGAAAGCAATAGGTTGTCACTCAGTATTCTGATGAGAACACTGATATTAAAAAAAAGACCAAACAAACGTATTTTACACTCAACATTCTGTATCACATTTATTTCCAGTTCTGTGGAGAGCTGCCGTGGGGATAATTCACAGGCAGCTACAAGCTCTTGGCCTGAGGAACAGCTTGTGCACCACTTTCAAGGAAACTCAGGCTGAATTAACAGCATCATTTACATGTCGCAAAGGGAAGGTGGATTTTGCTGATTAGGATGTATCAATGAACTGCAATTTGATTCCTGGGAAATGATGAATTATTATGATAAACCATTTTTCCCCCCCAAAAAAAAAAAAAATTAAAGAAATGTATTTTCTATGACATTTCATCTTTTGCAGGGCTTTTTTTCTTCTGTACTTTGTCTCCTTTTTGATTGTGTCTTAATACATACATTCAAACTTTCACATTACTAAACAAGCTGTCACATGGAATAATTTAATAATAAAATCTGTCAAATGACCCGGTGTTTCCCAGCCTGCAATCAGAGAGGAAAAGTGTAAGAGAATCAGTGTAAATACGGAAAGGCAGAGCTGGAGCTGTGCAGGCTGCAAACACAGAGGCAGAACAACAGGGGCAGATGCAGAAACCAGCGTTGATATAGACAGATATCAAATATTTCTACTTCCTCCTCACCCCTCCCTTAACAGACATAGAAACACTCACACAAATGTATTTAGACATACAAACACTCGGCAAACCTATTTATTTACGTTACCACATCCTACCTTTGTTTAATTTTTGGAAACATTTAGGCTACAGCGTTGCCAAAGCGCCTGGGTAAGAACAATAAACATTTTTGTTGCTGACTGTGCAGCGGGAGCGGGGAAAGCCAGAGGAGTCGTGGACATCAGCTCCTAATTAAGAGCTCCTGGTCAAAACATGACAAACAAACTTATGAATGGGAGCTTCAACACTAAACTCTGTAGGTGACTGGAAACAAAGAGAGAAACAAAGAATACGGTAAGTAATTATTCCACAAGAGGTGCTGGTAGAAATGCCTCATAAGCTGACTGTGTGGAAATTCCTTTGGAAGATGAGACTGGGTGAAGCAAATCATCTTTAGAGAGCAGGTTTGCAATGATCAGGTCATCATCCTTCCTAAAAGGGCTTTGGAAAATAGCTACTTGTTCTGATAACTCTCTAGAAAAGGAAGTGGTTGTTAATTCGCTTTGAAATGTGAGGAGAAATTAGGTTGTGAACTTCCTTATAGGTCTCAAGCAGGAAGCGATTCCTGTTTGTTGAGTATTTCTTGCAAGCAGGAAATAATAAAATAGAGGCCACAATTGCCGAAGAAGTTCATTAAGTTCTTCTCCTTGGCTTTGTCTTTGAGTCAGATGTAAACGGGGACACAACAATTCAGATACTTTTCCTTTAGGAAGGAGAAACTTTTTAAATTGCTTTTTGATCCCAAACCGATGCAGGCAGTAGCGTGCTGACCCAGCAGATGAGTACGAGGAGAAGGCATCTCACAGACAGCAAAATGACTCTAAGAAACCCTTTCAAAAAGAGCACAGATGCTTGCACTTACAGACTGCAATGGCATTGATGCAAATATAGAAAGGACTTGAGAAGTTGTGCTGGTTACAGCAATAATCAAATTCTTCACAGAAAAACTCATAAACTATCCAGTGGGAAATTCTATCAGGGATGAACTCTAGGGTATTATCCAAATATTCATACAGGAGTACATTTGTGATCAGAAGACCCCATAAATGGTGCTTTGGAGTCAAGAACTCTAAAGCTGCTTGCCAGGAGATGGGAAAAGCTGGTCCTTTGATTTAATAACCATGTATATGCCTGAACACAAACAACAATAACGCTGACCCCGTGTCCAGATGGCCTGAATCAGAAACAAAGTGCAAACACTCCCCTAAGCAGAGGAGCAAGCCATGGGCTGCAGGTGGGAGCATGCACGCTCAGGAAGAGGTGGCCAATGTCTTTCCCCCAGTAATGTCCAGAGGAAGGATGAGTTCCCACATCACCCACAGGACCTGGGTGCAGAGGAGGAATAATGGGTGTCCAAGCGGTTAAAAGCCTCCCAGCGAGAGGATGGTGATGGTGCGATAGCACCTATCAGAAGTGTCTGGTGAGCGGAACGTAGCATCCCCTCAGAGTATCACTAAGAGCATCCTAGGCATAGTGTCAAATCCTGACGTTTGAAGGTGAATAAACCTACATAAAGCGTTGTGTGGGTGGTGTGTCTCCAAACTGCAGCAGCGAGAGGAGTTATGTATTACAAACGGTAAGGGGAGGTTGCTCTGATGGTTTACCCAGCGGTCAGAGGATTGCTACGCGCACGTAATAGACTTTTTCTCTTGCCTAACGTGTATAATCACAACATACAAATGATTGTCAGGTTTGAGATAAAGGGGTTGCTTTACAGGCACAGTGAAGTGATCCTAAGGCGATCAAGCAGTGTCACGACTAGTGTCAACTGGCTCTTCCTGGGGCCGCTACGAGGCCATCGGCACTGGAACAAACGTGGGGCACTCGCTGACGTCTGAGGGAACACGATGTTTGATCTTAGAGTCACTCTCAGGAAAGAAACTGGAATCCAGTATGATTCAGCAGGTTTGTGAGATGTTAGGGAGCAACCAAACGTACAGATTGCCCCGGATCTGCTGTAGTACGAGTTGCGTCTGATTCAGATCCTCCAGTTTCCATTCCATCTATGTTTGTGATACAGCACGAAAGGAATAGAAATAAATACGTTCCATATTTCTTGATAGAACACTGGATCAGAGTACAAAATGTTTCTTAGTGTTCCTCATGCTTTGGCATAAGTTAATTAGGGCAAGAAAAATCTATTCCCTCTGAAGAGGAATAAGGGATTTGAAACATCTGTAGAGCAGGTAGAAACCAAATTAAAAATATTTATATTTTATTGAATTTCAGATTAAGCTTGAAAGTAGTTGCTTATAAAATAAAAGTCCGTGAAGCAAGGGCATATGGAAACAGTTTATAGGGCATCTAGATTGATTCTATAAATTTCAAAAAAAACCAGGGCTGCCAGGTATTTGATGAAACGCTGTGGATAAGCAGCGCAGGCAGGCTGCACACCGAAACTGAGGGTGTAAAATTAAGAATAGGATCATAAAGTCGTTCTGGTTGGAACAGACACCTTCAAGATCATTGAGTCCAACCATTAACCTAGGACTGTCAGGTCACCATTTCCCTCAGCACCACATCTCCACAGCTTTGAAGCCCCTCCCAGGATGGGGACTCCACCACTGCCCTGCGCAGCCCGGGCCAGCCCTTCACAACCTTTGTGGGGAAGAAATTTTTCCTAATGTCAATCCTAAACTTGAGGCCGTTTCCTCTTGTCCTGTCACTTGTTCCATGGAAGAGACCGACCCCACCTCACTCCAACTTCCTTTCAGGGAGTTGTCAAGAGCAAGAAGGTCTCCCCTGAGCCTCCTCTTCTCCAGGCTCAACAACCTGGTGTAACAAGATCACGTGTAACAAGTTATTTCTGCTCTGTGTAAATGTCTGTGTGCGCTCTTCCCATCAGGAAACAAGACGTCATTTAGTTAATTAGCTGTGCTTTCATCCTTGTGAAATAACACATATTACACATGCTTACACAGCCTCATGAGTAGCCATGGGAATAACATTTATTTTAAAAAAACATGATTAGGATTAGTGGTTTTTGTTCAGCGTATATATTGTGTTTTTACGCCCACGCTGGTGTGCCCTATGTGCTGTTTTTTCTGAAAGATAGTGTAGAGATTGCTGCAGGAGAGGACTTATGTGTGCCACGGGCAGATAGCGCTTCTGTGAGTCCAGAACCTTGTGAACATTTTGTGTGTCATGTGAATAAATGAAGATGAATGGTTACTCCTGGGGAAATTCCGATTCGAGTCCGGAAGAAAATTCTTCACAATAAGAACCATTAAACATTGGAATAGTCTCCCAAGGGAAGTGGTGGATTCCCCTCTGTTAGACCGTTTTAAGACTCAGCTCAACAAGGGTGCTGGGCCATCTCACTTAAACTCTGTATTTTTTTCATCTTGAACGGTTGGACTGGACGATCCTTGAGGTCCCTTCCAACCTGGCATCCTACGATTCTATTACTTCACAGAACACTTTACATCATGGTCGGTGCGCCGCATAAAACCACCGTCAAAGTCCTTTGTGTACGTGTTGGTTGCACCCACTAGCACAAGAGGCTCGCTGCGTGTTTCTTACCCTTTTTGCGGACAATATTTGCACTGCCCGCTGCGTTAAAGCTGCGCAACAGGCCGCAGGGGGGCAAGGCAGCCAGACCACTCCTGCCTTCCTTGGGCGTCCAGCGGGCACCCTGCGATGCGCGGAGGCCGGGCAAGGCCTCAGACAGCAGCTGTGTGCGCGCTGCTGGCTTTCTGAGGCGCAGGAAGGGGGAAAGGTTTGTGCAGGAGAGCGTCTGGCCTACACCTTCGTTTGTTGTGGTGGCAGAACAACCCACCTCGCAGCAGGCACAGGAAGCAGCGCGGGGCTGCGGGGGAGCCGTGCCCGGTGCGGTGCCGGCGGCTGGGGCACGCTGTGGGGACGGGGGAGGCCATGCCCGAGGGTCACCCGGGGGCTGACACTGGGGAAACGGGGTGTGCGAGGGGGAGAGCGAAGGCAACCGGCTGCCTTCAGTGTGTGCCAAGGGAGCCCGGGGTGCTGGGTGCGAGGCGGGAGCTGGCGTGTGAGGGAGGCCTGGGAAGGCGGGAGAGAGCCAGGAACCGGCGTGAGGGAGAGCGGGGCGGGCGGGAGAGGCGGCGTGTGCGGGGAGCGGGGCGGGTGTGGCCGAGGCCGGTGAGTGTGAGAGGAGCCGCTGTGGGTGAGGGGCGGGCGCGTTCTGAGGGGCACCGGCGGGTGTGCGGAGAGAGCCGGTGTGAGAGCGAGCGCGTGTGAGCGCAGGGCCCGCTGACGAGCGGCGGCAGGTGCTGCTCCCGCCGCCCCCGCCGTCCGCGCGATGCTGGCCGTGCTCGGCGTCGACCCCGACGACCCCGCCTGGGGCGCCGGTGGCGACGACTCCCTGGTGGGCGTCGTCGACGCCCTCGTGAGCGGGCTCCTCGAGGAGCGAGCCCAGGCGCGTGCCGACAAGGACTGGGCCCGCGCCGACGAGATCCGGGACGCCCTCGCGGCAGCCGGGATCCGCGTCGAGGACGGCCCCGACGGTGCCCGCTGGGCGCTCGTCAGCAACGACTGAGCGCCCCGCGCGCCGATGAACTGAGCGCCCCCGGGCGCTATCGAGGAGGAACCATGGCAGGCACCAGTTCCATGAAAAACAGTCACACTTCCGTTTCACGG